>JBBPDC010000038.1:12548625-12563228 GCA_037974485.1 Hemigrammopetersius urotaenia
TGTGTGTGTGTGTGTGTGTGTGTGTGTGTGTGTGTGTGTGTGTGTGTGTGTGTGTGTGTGTGTGTGTGAATGAAATATGTTTTTTTATATTCTTAAATATGTTTTTTTATATGTTGTTTAAACATATTAGGTGTTTGTATTTTAAATATGTATATGTAAATCTCTATAGGTCAGTTTCAACATTCTTGTTTTCGTCTTTTACATTAACATAGAAACATATGTAAAATCTCCCACATTATAATAGACACAGCTTCAGCATCACTGATATAACATCATGTTTTCAGCAGGTAGTTATTTCTCGTCTGGGCAGCACAGGTTGTCCACAAGGTTTTTCTACAACCCACTCGTATGTGTAATTGACAGACATAGAGATGTGTTACCACCCAGGTTTATTTCAACTTGATGAGAGTGTATGTGGCGCTAGGGGATTAGTGATGGTGCTAAGCACCCCATGCTGCTGCAGTTTAATCAGGGCCCGGCGCGTGAAGGAGGTCCATGGGCAGCTAGAGCTTGAAGGCAGGCTCAGCAGGGGGGCATTGTGAAGGCCTCCTCGCCTGTAATGTACCCTCAGATCCCCAGCCATTATATTCCTTCATCTCCACAATCAAACGCAATGTCAGCTGCTGTCCTAAGACTTTGAAAAGAAAAAGACTTTTTTTATCACGTTTTCCCTTTTATTCAGAATCAGACCTTAGAATTTTCTGACAATCGTCTGGGCACCCAGTGAGAAGGAAGACCTGGGGAGCCAACTGAATCCTCTTGCACACATCTTAATTTTTACATTGAAAGGATCACATTATAGAAAATTGAAATTTCTGGGTTTTGACACAACTTATTTCACTCTGTAGTTAATAAAAGTCCATTTATAGAATTTTCAGCTGATCATGGTAATGATGTCAAAACCTGTAAAAAATGGCACTTTAAATACATCGACTATAGTGTTAAAAAGGAGAGAGAATCTGGTAAAGAACTGTACACACCACTTTGTATGTTTAATTTGGTCTAATTACAAGTTTAGATGATAATGAAATATTTAAGGGAGTGAAGTTGGTGGGACAGAAAGGATAAATTAATCTTGTCCAATGGTATTTGGATGTATAGTCCTTAATGTTGCAGAGCCAAACTGTGCTACGCAATACAGTACAGGCTTGATTTCAACTAACTGGTGAGCTGCTGACAGCACTGTAACTGATACAAATACCTTATTAATATCACTTTTATTCTAAAACAAAGAAAACAATAGACACACCCATTTCAAGTTTAAAGGTGTCTTTAAACATTTGACAGGTAGTACTCTTAGTGGCATGCTTACATCAACAGCATGTTTGTGTTTAAGAAGTAAAGTGAGATTGGAAAGTACTCATGTTAATGTGAATTATGGTACATCATTCATAAACCCACACAAATGTTAGATGTGGACTCTTTCACTTTTTTGTGTGTTCGGACCTGTAGCAGGTCATCGTGGGAGAGCATCTTCAACAAGAGCAGCGAGGTGCTGACGACCCAGGAGCTGCAGTGCTGCCAGCGTTTGGTGCAGCTATGCCGCGACTGCCTGCTTGTTGTCTATAAGTTTGTGGCTGACTCACGTGGCTCACTCACTGGCCTAAGCCCCGAGTGGGACGACACGAGGTAAACCGTCACCCTCTTCCTTCCTTTCCTCCCACTCTTGTCTGCACCTTCTATTCCTCCCTGTGCATCACAGCACTCTCTCATAGTTCAGTGGGAGGTTGCTGGTTAGGGGCATATTTGACTTTTCAGACGCACAGGGGAAATCGCGAACAGGAAAGAATGACCCTCAGATTATTGCATAGGTTAGTTGGCCCCCTGAGGCCCAGCTTAATTCAATTACAAAAGAGATGAGCCAGAGCTAAATGATCCTAAGAGCTTCGGAGAACCTGCTAGCCATGATTCATAACTTCAGAATATTCAATAGACCCAAAGTATGAAAACAGGAATTTGGCCATAACATAGAAACAGGATGTTGTACTAAACCTTTTAACAACATAATGTAAAGGGGGCAATATTTTAGAATCATTTCATTCGTTTCATTCTAGTGCATGTGAGTTAAACATCATCTGCTCAACAGCCCTATGACTAATGCCGATCTAAGTTGTAATCTAGATGCAATCTGGATTACTTGGAAGTATGTTGAGTGTTTAAATGAAATAGGTATTGACAAATACATTTATTTCTTAAGCACTCAGGGACATTCCAGTTTGCACTTTTGGTACACTGTACTTGACTCTAGATTGCACCAAGGCTCTGCCCATGCTATACAATTGCATTTGATATCTGTCGATAGATATTTGTTGAAAACTAATGTAATTTAAAATGTTACCAGTTAAATGTTTAAGTACATGTATTTACTAGATTTAAAATACAAATACTGAAGTCGCATAAAGTCTCCCATTCTGTATCTGGCTAAAGCCTGATTTGTACCCCTTATTTGTTAGGCAGATGCATCGAAGAGAGCCAACATTTGATCTCGCAACTATACTTGTTAAAGCTTTGTGTGGGCAGGGCCCAAAGGTAGTGGTTTCTCCTCCACCATTAAACTATGACCCTCTCTCTACTCTGACTTCCGGATCCGTGATGAAGTGCTCCCTTGGCTGCTGGACCGGTCTCATCTCGAGGCTCAACCCCCTCCTCTTCTACCCTCTCGCTCCTTGAAGCAGGTCTTTTCTCCTCTCGATTTTGGATTAAACCCCTCTCTCCCATGTCTCCAGTCTGTCCAGACTGTAGCCACCCACCCTCGCACACCTGCTTGCTACTTTTGCTCGCTGTCTCTGAACATGGCGTCCTGAAGGGTGACCTGACTGTGGGGAAAAAAACTGTTTCCTAAGACGCCAGGCAGCCATTTTCTTCATCTTCCTTCCACTTAGCACAGCAACAAGCACCCACTCATTCGTCACAGTGAATCACAACAGTTTCACTGCATGGTGCATGACACTTGCTTTTACATCTTTCCTAGGACATGCCTCATTGCCGACTCAGTGGCAGAACAGAGCAGGGGGATGACAGATTAGACTTTTCAATCAGCCAGCGTATGCTTTACCTTGTTAGGAAAATAATGTCTGAGTAGGAGCAAGGCACCATATTGCCAGTGACCCCCCTCCCCTTTGACAGCCACTCATCCTCCTCTCTGGCATGTGTCTGGCCCCCCTACCTGCTCCCATACGCTGCATGTCCTCCATCCACCTCCACCCGCCACTCTTGACCAGTGGAGAGGCACGGGGTCGAGAGCCATCAGGGTACCAGTGACACTCTCTCACAAGTACTCTCTTTCTCTAGTGTGTCAGTAACATTTCTAAAAGCACATGGGCTGTAAATCTTGATTTCCCCCAGCTAAAATTATTACAAAGCTGACAAAGAAGCCTCCCACTTTTATTTAGACAAACATGAATTAAAGCTGGGGTGCCTATCTCTGGTTCTGGGGGGCTGCAATTTAGCACAGATTAATACCCCTACTAAACTTGCTCATTAAGAGTCATGTAATTAAAGTTAAAGCCTGGTAATTAAAAGTTGTATCAGATCTGTTTGAACAGGGAATTTCACCAAACCTCAAGAAGGCTCTCACAGTTTTAGATTATGTTGGATCTCGTAGTTATATACCTTCAACCATGGACTGATGCAATATACTTTACAGTCAATGAAATAAACTTTTTAAATGGATGGTGAAGTTCATGCTGCTTTGTGAGGGAACACCGCTGTTGCCTTAAGGAGGGGCAGGCCCGATTTCCTCCAGACGTTTTACAGAACAGCATGGCAGTTGGGTTATTGAATGTATACTTTGAACATGCAAACTGACTGGAGATGTGTGCAGATCTCCCAGTGATTGTGTATAATTAGTAAGGCCCACACATTCTCGAAAGGAACCACAGTTAGACAGCTGCTGGCTCTCAGGGGGCTTTGCGCTGGCAGGTTTTTCTAAGAACTTCTCAATGATCAAAAGCTAAAGACCTGGTGGAAGCAGTACAGAGGTCCAATTAAACATTGCCTGCAGCCTGATTGGACCCTGAGTGATGGAGCCTCTTTACAGGTTTCCTCATATGGACAAAACTTTTTCAATGAATTATTTAAGAGAGGTACCCTTCTCCATATATGTTCATATTTGAATTTCATATTCCGATGACATTTGCTTTTGTTGACCAAACTGAGCCGTATATAGTGGGGAATATGGTAATGAGGCAAAACCCTGGTCCCGTTATTGATCTCCGAGAACAAGCCTGCCCAAGGTTTGCTAATAAAAGTACCAAAGCAAGGAAGCTGATATCAAAACTTCAATCAAAACTGAAAATGACATGATAAAAGATCATGTATGGATAAGTTTAAAAAATGACTCAGTATGTATGCTTATATATATGAAAGGCTCATATATGTTAGGATTTCTCTTAAGATGCTGTAGCATTTCAGTTGTATAAGAGCATACAGGGAAAAACATGTTCTTTTTCCCCTTCCTTTCATTACTGCACTCTGATGAATGGGTTGAATGTACAGTGGGTAGTTAATCTACATTCTAAGATATGCGTTTGACAAGTACCAGCGGTACACTTGAGCAGTTTCAAGGACATTCTTCTTGAACTAAATGAAGTTAATTTGACTTTTCACAAGTCTCCTGGGTACTGCAGCATTGCAGAAGAAGCCCTCAGAGCAAATCTTTTTTAGTATACTTAGAAGAAGCAGCATTGCTAATTTGTCCTGGGGATATTGTACAAGGAAGACTGTCACAAGTACCATGTTATGCTCACAAACCCAAGGGTTATTTTACAGTTTTGTTAAAAAAAAAGAAAAAAAAAAAAGACTTTTTGCAGTTCAGTTTTGGTAGCAAGAAAAGGTCAATTGTTCAGAGCAGTGTTAGCTAGCAGGCGCATAGTGAATAAACTGTTTGTGTCCTCATTAGTAAAAGTATTGTGATCTGAATATCCTACAATTATCTTATGTGGGTCAACTGTTGTCTCAAATGGTTAACCTCCTTGTCTCCATTCCAGACCCTAATTATCTTAGCCTGTATCCACTCTTGGACATCCTGCTCCTAGCGGATAGATTTAAGCAATGTCAGCTTTAAACAGCTTCCTTCACCCATCTGTCAAAGCAAGGCCTTGTTTAGCTGCTCAAGTGAAAATGCAAAGTGTCACTCATCATTAAAAGCAGACAGTGTTTACAAGAGGGGATCAAGGAGGGGCTGGAGTGGGCTGGTAGGGGTGGGAGGTTGTCTTAACTAATGTTGGATAGTATGGGATCGAGGGGGTGTAGTTGCAGGGCAGAGTGGACCAGGCGGGTGGGTTTGTTTTGTGTGTCAGATTGCAGGGCCAGGTTAATGCTGCCTGATCTCTTTGCATGACCTTTGTGCCTCTAATCCTGCATCCTCCTGTGGTCTCCCATCCAACCCCCTGTCCCTCTTCCCCATCTCCGTCTGTGCAGGTATCTGCTGCCAGTGACCTCCCAGTTCATCATCAAGTGGCCTTCCTCCAGCTTTGGCCGGAGCGTGGCCTCCTCCGCACAGTGCTCACGCAGCCTCTTCACCACCCGCATGGGCCACTTCTGACCCTCCGCCGGACCCCTCGCTGCCTCCTGAGGAGGAAAAAGGGGACCGGATTGGATCCCTCCCTCTGCAGCTCTCCCTCCCCCTACCCCTGGGAGCCACACTATCTGTGGAAGCATATGAAAAGGGATTTGCCAGTACGGCCTGTTAGCTCGCGTTTGTTGGCGCATCAGATGCAGACGATTAGGCAGTCGCTCCCTCCAGCTCGGTTCGTCCCCGTGGATCTGCTGTAAAATAGCTGTGTGCTGTACAGTGATCGCCCTTATTGACACTGTAAAATAGCAAGTCACCATTTTTGGGTTCATGTCCAGGACTGCAAAAGAATTCTATGAATAATGAATGCTTCAGTGAAATTTAGATGGAACGGGATTAGTGCATATGCAGTTAGTTAATGAAAGCAAACTTAAAACCCTGTTTTCCTCTTAAAATCACAGTCATTATTTGCAAACATTCAGTACTGTTTTTTCCTAAAAACCTTTTAGGTTTCACGCAGTAGAGGCTTGAATCTTTGTTTGATTGTTACTTCATTATTATAGGTTTATGATGTTTTGTCCAGAAAATAGTTACTACGGAGGAGAGTGTTTTATTGCTTTGCTCTTTCTGAAAGGCCAAAAGCAGCCATGTTTTTGTCTCCTGGTAACAAGGCTTTGTATTTTTTTCTGAAGCGAGAGTAAAGCTTCCCTTGTTATTCTACAAGTTGGCTGTTTAGCCATGTTATAATGAGCCAATTCTAACCTCAGTGAATGTCGTGTTTGATATGCATCCCTGCAGTCAGGCGCCTTCAGTCCTGCAGCACTGCAGCAGATAGCGATTGTTTGTGCATGCTTAGATACAGTCCTTTAAACTTGCGTGCTGTCAGCTGACAAAGAGGAAATGACTGCACATCAGAAATACTTGAATTTATTTATACAGTTTTATTTATTTTATTTAAATGTGTTTTAGTTTATATGCACTACTAATTTAAAGTTTAAAGTTTTGTGTTTATTAATTCCATTGTAGGTTTTTTGGTAATATATTAAAGAGTCTTACATTTAAGGATATGGAAGTGAATCTTGAAAGTACTAAAAACAGAGCTTTGCTTTGTATCTAAATAGAGAAAACCAAACTGCCATGTTGGTGTTTTAGCAGCTATAACCCGTATTTCTTCAGCCCACATGCAAGTGCCAGTGCAGACCATGGCGTGCCAACACTAAACACAACAGTAATGTGTTAATGACTCGTAATTAGAGGATACTAATAAATTAGAATGCTCTGTATGACAATAGGTAGTATTAGAACTGTAACTGGAGAAAGCTCCTGATAGTTTACATTCAAGTAAAATGTGTCCCTGTAAATGCTAATCTGCAGGCTGTTGGTTTTTGTTTTTGTTTTTTTTGTCTTCTTGAAGCTCAAAAAAAGTATCCTCTGCCATGCAACGTTTTTTTTAATGAATATGATGATTATTCTATGCTAAGAATTTTTTTTTTCCTCCTTTAGTGTCATTTCATGATGCCAAATATTTTGTTTTTTTGCCTGGATTTTCATTCTGGGCAATAATTTTTAAGTTTAACAGCAATAAAATACTTAAAACATCCCCAGTGGTTTCAACATGTTTGATCTGTTTTTATCATTGAGCTGTCACTGTCTTTTTTTCTGACCACTGAACTGAGTGACTTGACTTTGCGTCTTTTGCTCTTCCTTCTATTCGTCTTCCTTCAGAGGCTGTTTTAACATGAGGTGTCTTGAGACTCTATGGCCAACATGCGCATACACCCCGGCACACAGCTCAACATGTACAGAAGTGACACTCCATGTCATTCCACGCTGTCTCATGTGAGACTCAGAGGTGTAACCTTGGTAACCTTGTCTTGTCTTGTCCTGACCTAAGGCCAGGGGAATAGAGGTGATCCTATCCCTTATTTACACTCCCTCTCTCCATTTCAGGCTGCCAGCCAGCTTCCTCTTGTCTCTGCCCACCCCCTCCACCCCCGACTATCTGTCAAGTGTGGAGGTGTAGAGCATGACCTTGAAATTCCTCCTCAAACAATGTTAGGCTTTTCCGAGCTAGCGCACTCAAAAGTTGAAGCGTAACCCCTGCCCTCCTCCTTTAAATCTTTGTCACACAGCATGGTCAGCTGTTGGATGCTGGGGCCAGTTTCACCTGCACCGGTCACTAAGGTGAATCTACATAGGCCCCCACAGTTGACCCACTTACTGTTCCAGGGAAACACCATAGGCATCAAGCTCTGTCTGGGTGCGATAACGTCTTTGATTCACCGTGGAAGTAGCCAAAGAGATGGCTGCTCTCAAAGAACCTATTTGTCTTAATCCTCCGTTTCGAAAGGAACAAAATCAGAGGGCTTTAATCAGGGTCTTTCCAAGTAAGCGATCAGTGCCCTAATTTGAACAGACTCCCTTGTGATGTCTGTTGCTTATTTCAAATAAGAACACAAAAGCATTTTAAAGTCGTGCCCGAGTTGTTTTTAAAGCCTTTCAATAACCACCATATATCCTATCCTACATACACTGCACATTCATTGACTTTGTATTACTGCCATGAAAGACGATTCCGTGTGCGTGCGTGAAGTGTGCATCTGTCGGAAAATAACATCCTTCACGTGGCATTATCGGACGCAGACGCTCTCGGCATCTCTGTCCACACTCCTGTGCAGCGGCCTGCTAATGCACACAAGTAACCCTGTCATCTGCCTCTGATGGGAAACTTTCATACAGCTGATAAAATGAAGAATTTGTCCTTCAGATTCGTCCTCACATCGCCTATGCATGGCCATGAAATGTGCTTGGTGGCTGAGCTGAATTCTCCCCTCTTTTTCATATTTAGTAGTACCAAAATAGTCTGAGGTCACACTGACTTATTAAAATGCTCTTTTCACCAAGCAAAATAGTGGAATTTCATGTGCAGAAATGTAATCAATAAAATTGGACAAAGGCTCATTTAACAAGCCTAACTAAATATAATTTTGATTGTGTGTGAGAGACTTAAGCATGCATGTCCTTTATTGTTGCTAATAAATAATCTGTCATGCTTGAGACAGATAAATGACGTGATGTGACACTGTTAGTTAGAACAAAGCAGATGTGAGAGTCAGCAAACGTACTAACAAGCCAGACTGTATTTTCCTCTAATTATGCAACAACTGGCATCAAATGCTGAAAACAGTTCCCTTGCTGCTGGTGATATTGGCATAACTGATGTGAGCGTACACTTGGGTTGGTTCGTGTTTCAGCGGCAAGGTTCAGTTTGTATCAGATCAGTTATTAAATGTATTAAGGCAAGATGGGCAAAACGTGTATTCAAAAAAGGAACAAATTATTTGGATAATATTTTAACATTAGTCTCTTTCAGCACATCAACCAATTGATTACTTGTGTGCTTTATAAATGAGTAGTGTTTCAATGGCTAGTGCTTACAATTTTCCATCGGTCATGATGGTTGTTCAGAAAGTCCAGCTAGCCATCGTAAGTGCAGTTATTTGTGCCCCATCCAGCACTTCACAAAATTTTCCATTGTTCAGAGGTCTGCTTTAACCTTGTTCTGAATGTACAGCTTGAAACAGGTGCATAGCATATACCTACGTAGCTCTACATGCTCTGTCATTGAACACGGTCGTTTGGTCTCGGTTCAGAACTGTTACATCACTAACCCCACTGTTCTTCTCCTTTGAATGCTGTTCAGCAAAGAGCTGTTGATTTTCTGTTTATGTGATGGCTTTGGTAAACTTCTGAGATATAGAAGACCCTGACTGTGTCTTCAATACATTGAAAATGACGAATACTATACAAATATTTTATGCAAAGATACACCGCATATACCTCCCAGAGCACATTTTCACCCTCTTGTTATCATGTACTTTGTTTACCGCCTTTAAAGGTCTGCAATGTTACAGAAAGCGTGAATAAATTCTCAGGGTACGAGTGGCGGTGACCCCTCATCTCACCCGTCTGGATCCGGTGATGTGCCTATTCTGTCTGAATAGGATCTATGAGGGTATTGTAAGTGAATGTGTGCTGTGCTGGCCCTGTGATCCGCGACGATGTAATATTCCCACTCATGAACGGACTGCTGTGCCCTGGGTTTCGGCTCGCAAAGAGCCACCAGGCCTTTGTTCCACAAGCAGGGTGACAGACAGCACGGAGCTCCAACCACTGAACTGCTGACATCTAAAGACCCTCTCCTGAGCAGAGCTGAGACAATGAAACCACAGAAATAGCTCCCTTCATGTACCACACTTTCAATAGAAGTGATAGTTTAAAGATTGAGCCTGCCTGCCTTTGCCCTGTAACAAGAAGAATCACAAATTTGCTAGCTCTTCTCTGGGCCAAATTAGCACATCAGACAAGCGGGGCTCAGGCCCACAGAGCAGCATTCCTCTCTTCCTGTCTCTCTCTCTCTTGCCACCACTCTGGCCTCTCTCAAAAAGGCGAGAAGGAGCCCTTTTCCTTTTCAGCTGTGTGACGGTGACAGAGCAGAAAGCCCAACAACTCCCAGGGGACTGGTGTGGGAGATCTTATGGGGATTGAGATATCCTTGTGGAGATTATCAATACATCCCCTCCAGCCAGGCTCGGAGACATGAGACAGGGCTGCTCTGCCCATTAGTCTACTGCTGAGCTCAGGGACAACTGAAACAGCTGTCTGTTCACTCAGACACCAGACAGACTCTGTCTCTCTTGTTTTCCCCCATCACATGCCAATGTGCTCACCACTTACCTTCGCCCAAGTTGGTCAATTAGAAATGCTAGGTGTTTTTCAACTGTGTAATTTCGCACACTTACCTTTGGCTCCAACGTCATCATGAGCGACGCTTCCGTAAATAGAAGCAGATTGATCCATTGACCAACTACTCCACTTCGCCTCGCGGCATGCCATTCTTTATGCTGTTTGGAGAATGCAAGACTTTCTGGCCCGTTTCCTGCATCCAGCTGACGTTGACCCACCTGCAGGTATTGATCCAAAGATCACAAATAGCCTCAGTGTGAGGACTCCCCTTCCTACCCCACAATGATCGGTTAACATCTAGAATCCTGGGACAGATTGTGAGCTGGAGTACTTAATTATTGAAGATGCAAAACAATCCTGCCAACCCATTGGATGCTTGTCGGCATGTTAAAAATGTCATTTATCTGTGGTGTCAACACAGCTCTCTTAAAAAAAGGCTGTTCTTATATGAAAGTCCTGCCAAATAGTCTCACAATGCCACGTTTCAAAGACTCAAAATTAGATTACGTGAACTGCGTGAAGCTTGCTCTGCTGACTACTCATTAGCTTAGCTTGTTTCATGTAGCTCTCTGCTTTTGAGTGCAATTAACTGTGGGTTAATTATTTTGATAGTTATTATGATTATAACTCATGTTTAACACAGAACAGTGCATGCTCTGCAAAGTTTCATGTCAGCCTGTTCAACAAGTAAACTGGGGAAAACACAGGGTTATTTTTCATATTCAAAACTGGTATTGTAACTGGTCTCACTAGTGTAAATTAAGTCCAGATGTTTTTGACTTCTTTTTCAAAACCATAGGACTCTGAGTCCAAACACTTGACCAGCAACTTGCTTGCTTTCATCTGTTCACCTAGCGGCACACAATGGACTCTGTCAGTTTGCTGGATTCACAAAGAGTGTGAGTGGAATTGCAAGGTCAGTTCCACGAGAAGGGCAAGGGTCAAAGCATAAATGAGCACCTTTGCTCGGTTGCTGGATCTTATTCCCATTTGTGACCGTTTACTCTCATATTTGTCATGTAGGCTTTGTTGGAAGGTCAACAATGTGCTGGCAATATCAGCTTGGGTCAGGAGCTGTGAATCATCTCCAGACTTTGCTATCTCACCAAACTGAGCTCTTCTCAGGGAGTCGGGTAATAATCAGAATCTCCAGCTTTGCACAAATCCTCAACCTTCTATGGGCTGACATGATTCTTTTTGCAATTCCACTTAAGTTGAAAGCAAAATACAAGGAGGGACAGAGACTGCCTTCAGCTAATCCAAACAAAACTATTAGCAAAGTATACAATGATTTCTCTGCCTTTGTACTCAGTGTTTTTCCCTTTCTTTTACCCCAGACGTAACTCTGACCTTTTATAGTGCAGCCTATCTTAATCTATTTTTATTCTTTCTTTTTTTCGCTATCTCTGATCTTCATGCAATATGGGAAGAAAGATCTAAGCCAAGTGAGTGAAAAATATTAAAGTTAAACTAGGACAGTCTGCAATCGATGTGGCTTTCTGATGTTTATTCTTTCCATTAACCTGAGGTCACCCTTTAGTACTAATCGTTGCCACAGTTGTCATTTGGATCTCGCGCCAATCAGTTAATCTGGCCAGCCTCTACTGAAAGTCAGGAATATAGGTTAAGCTGGGCTCAGAGTCTGCCAGAGACAGAAGATTTGAAGCTTTTTAGGCTGGGGTTCAACAGTGCCAACCGGAGATTCGAGAGTTTGGTAATATGACTTAGTTGAACAGGTGTGTGTGTGTGTGTGTGTGTGTGTGTGTGTGTATGTGTGTGACCTCATTTCACTGGAGAACAGAGGTCCTTTGACAAGCCGGAGCACGACGAGGGATGTTTTGATTTCTCAGTGTTTTTGCTATTACCTGATGTATGTATAGCTTAATACATAAAAATCTACCCAAACATAAATCCTGGCTGTTCACCAAAATTATTTTAGCATAAAAATGTCATAACCTGCCATGTGTTGTTAGGTTTTGGCGAATATGTCTAGCTCGGCGCTCAAGCCTGCTCTGTTTTTATAACATAAGCTCTCATGTGAGGCCAAACATTTACAACTACCTCATATCTTAACATATGCAATGTCGTATGGCAGACACACAAACGCCTCCCCCAAAAGTGGGGAACATTACTGCTGCGGTGAAGCCAAGGCATCCAGAATTTTCAGACGACAAGGGGAGTGCGGTAATTTAGCATGAAATCAGTCTGGTAAATACAGCTCTCTGTTATCTTTTACCATTTGATGAGTCAGAGGCAGGGGGATTTAAGAGGAATCATTCTGGGGGAGAGTCGCCCAAGGAGGAAACGAATGGCTTCCCTCTACATGCCCTCAGACCACCATTCTCTTCTTCATATCATTGGAGCCACAGGGTTTGGTAAAGTTGTGCCAAAATACTGCATAATGTCCTGCTTTAGGAAGACCTTTAATCTTAATTTAATTTCTGTCTGCTTTCAGGCATTACAAATTAAAGAAGATCATGTTTGTTGTGTCCAGTAAACTGTTACATTTTCTTCCCTTCTTTTTTTCCCTTTTGTATTGTACTCCTTGACTATTGAAAACTAAAGGTATTGCACATTTCACAAATTTCAGTAGAATAACTTGCTCTTTATCATTCTATTAATCTGGCTGATGCTGGACTGTGTGATCACCGGTATCCCTCTGTGTTCAATATGAGTTCAAAAATAGGTTTAGACACAAAACCAGGAGAAAACCTCGTCCCTCGACGTTTTGCGGTTTGGGCATACGACTATGGCTGTATTCAAAGCTCTGCAGAAATACTTGATGCTGATGGAATTATACTGAGAACCTTAGGTCTGCTGAGAACATCTAAACATGTTTTCATGCTTCCACAGGGGGACATTACTCTTTCTCTGCAACCTTTGCTAACGTTCACTTAACATTCTGAGGGCCCATATTTCTCGCAACACTGTCATTAGCAATAAGAGATATGCAGTCCCATGGCATCGTTTTGCTTTATGAGTGTTTTCTACTATTTTTGATTATATTGTGCATGATCTCTCAGTGGGACCTTTCGGATTTTGGATTTAGCGTATTTGGACGGAATGCAAAGTGTTTATTCCTTTCAGCCATAGATGTTAAACTAATCAGAGAGTCTAAGGGAAGGAGGGCATGCTAGCTTAGCCTGGATATGCTAGCCTTATCTAAATTTTATGGATTGAGAAGGTCCTTCTTTCAGTTATTTAACTGTGAGTGAAGCTTAGTGTTGCTTTTTGTCTGGTGCAATAAGAGATACAAACACATTTTTTGTGTGTAAAATTACTTTTTTGTGTAAATCCACTAATCAGCGAAAGCCATCTTGGCTTTTTTCTTAATAAGCTACCTCCTCTCTTTCATATGGTGTTGACATATCTCTTAGATACAGTCCTGTCCTTGATGGGGAATCATCAGAGAGATCATGATGAAAAACAACTTCAAATACTGAGGCTGCAAAAGACAAACCACTGCAAACAGAAGAATCATTTAATCTATGCACATCATTTGTTCTGTCAAGCCATGAAGTTCATACAGACATGCATTGAGACAAATTTTGAAGGGTTCTCACATCTGTAATGTTTGGGGGGGGGGGCGTGTTTGAATTGAGAAATTATTTTTAAAGGCGTTTACTGATATTTAATTGATCTCATCCTCCTCCCACCAGAGGACAAATTGCTTTAAAATTCCTTTGGTGTGGTTAAAAAAATTACAAATGTCTCTCTCTGTTTCCAATCCAGAATCTTGTCTGTGTTGAGTCATGAGGCCCAGGAAGGTGTCCCTAAGCATTAGGAAAGAAGAATAAATAAAATTTCCAGATTCTTTCAATTAGGGTATAGTTCTGTGCAAAAATCAGAGACTGCCTCTTCATTTATTTAACCTTCTGTCAAATTCATAAATGAAAAAACAGGAGCTTCCAAACCTGGGTTTCAAAAAGTGATGAAAGGAAAGGAAATGTGACCTGGTAGACCACCGAAACAGTCACCATCAGATAAACAGCACTTAAAGCTTTAACCTTTCACTGTAAATCAACTACCACTCTTGCCTCAGGTCTGAAAAAGTCCACCAGTGTTTCTGTATTTCCCTCCACTGTGAGGATAACTCAAGATTGTGGGTCTGAAAGGAAGTGTAAGTGTGAGGAAGCCATTACTGAGAAAAGAAAATTGATATATAGAAGATAATTTGCAGTAAAACACCTTATTCGGACATTTGAGATACAAACTGAGACTGTAAACCTGTATCTGGGATAACAAAAATGCGACCACATTAACTTAGAATACAGGTGCTGGTCATATAATTAGAATATCTTCAAAAAGTTGATTTATTTCACTAATTCCATTCAAAAAGTGA
>JBBPDC010000038.1:12563328-12580851 GCA_037974485.1 Hemigrammopetersius urotaenia
AGTTTCACTTTTTGAATGTAATTAGTGAAATAAATCAACTTTTTGAAGATATTCTAATTATATGACCAGCACCTGTAAATTGAAGCTTAGAAAAATATCACACAGATTTCTGTATGATTATGGGAGTTTATAAATTAATATGATTATGATCTTGGTTTCTAAATTAAATTGAATAAGAATTTGAAATGAAATGAATGAAAGGGTGGTCTCTGACTCTTGCACAGTGCTTACACAGTACAGTGTGGTTATGTGTGTGTGTGTGTGTGTGTGTGTGTGTGTAAGAAGATAGGAGAAGAACAGACGGTCAAGCACTCACTAGTCCCTGTGGCGGAATGACGCTGGGCTGCGACAGCGCTGAGACAGTCAGGTGGCCTCCCGCCTGCTTACATGAAAGAAAGTCTGTCTGGATCTAAGCACCCAGGCAGCCATCTTTTATGTCCCTCTGTCTCCGGCTCTACAGTCAGATAGTCTGCCATATCAATTAAGCCAAAACCGGAGAGACGCTGTAAAAAGGGGTCTCTCAAAATAACCCGGAACGATCGAAAGCTTTCTGGTGGAATTTCATGATTTATACACAAAGGTGTTTGTGATCTTAAATGTGCCGAGTTCTTCCGCTGTATCAGCCATTATAGATTAGAATGAACACAGATCCACAGATCTTTTTCTTTGCTTTTTCTATGGGAATAGAACATAGAATAGAACATCCGTAATGTTCACTCCAAGCGTGATATTTTCCTACTTTCCACAGGTGGAAGTTTTGAAAGGATATCAGCTGGTTTGAGAGGTAAGCACACCTTCCTTTGCAATCAAAGAGAAACGGCTCAGGAGTCCCTGGGGTTGGTAAAAATAGCCCAGGGTCTGATTAAGGCGAGGAGAGAGGATTTTAAAGTCCTGATTACAACACTGGGAAGACCCTTTTTTTCCCTTTCTTTCTCCAAGACCTTTTCAAGAACGCGGCTGTCCACATCTGCCATCGCTGTCTAGAATCGCCATAAAACTTAATGCTCTCCTGGGGCAGAAAAGGATGAGTGATATCATCTGCGATCTGAGACCAAAGTGAAGTGCTTTGCTCTGTTAATATCATATATTTCACAGAGAGTATTTACAAAATGACATTTCACTAAAGGCCTTGTGTTAAATGGTAAGTATATCTCTACATATTCTGTGTTAATGTAAACAAATGGTTTGATCCAACTGTGCCTTTGTCCAGATGTTCTACGATGCAGTGCTCAGTACAGAAATTGACTCATATTCCCTTGACCCTAGTTGACTTGTGCTCAGCCTCCTACAAATCCAGTAAAACAAACAGCCCCCCTGTAGACAGGGTGTTTGGAGATGCGGTCAGCTGTGTCCGACCTCGAGATGTCCCACAGCGAGAGCGCTGGGGATGTGGACAGGTCATGGGCTGCTACACCCCACACAGAGAGACAGTGCGAGAGAAAGCAGGGGAGGGAGAGAGAGTCCGCTGTGATCTCGGCGCAAGAGCAGGAGAAGTGCAGGCAAAGTCAAAGAGAACCTGAGAACATCCCAGCTGCAAGCCCACCCTGCCTCCTCTCCTACCCCACCCACCCCTTCTCTTCTCATTAACCTCCGGGGGCCGGCTGGTCTGCGCATGGATTGTTTTCACTAGGCTTAGCGAATTGTTCAAGCCATCAACTGAGCAGCGGCTGAAGCACTGTTTAATGAAAGAGTATTGGCATTGCCCTTTTCCCATCCAGAGATAAAAAAAACCTCCAATTGGCTTAATGTGGGAGACAGCAGAGACATCATTATTTGACTCTCGCCTCTTTTCATTCAAATACATTCACAGATGAAGTTTAGATCCCACATAACCAAATAAGTGTTTTCATAATCGACATTAACTTAATCTGCTAAATTCTGCAGTACAGAGCCAATTACAGTTACAGTTCTTTTTTTTAAACCAACTCCAAAAGCCTCTACTACTCAAGGTCAGCTCATTATGTAAGTCATTATACACATTGCTGCATGCTCTCTAAGGCCAAGAGTAGTTGACTGTTTTCCGTTAATGTTACGCCACCACTGCTTCCTAATCTTTACCTCCAGCACGAAAAAGCGGTATGCCACGAACGTGAGCGTGAGGCATTCCTCACTTCGATATTGCTAAGCAATTATCGTCCAAAATGAAACATTGCCTCTGAATTGTTCTATGGCTGACACTTAAAAGCAAACACCCTTTTCAGCTTAACATTTACCAAGGCCATGGCAACAAGGAGCGGGCTGTGATTATGCTCTCGCAGTATTTCTCCCCTTTTTTGATTGATATATCCCATTTGACAGCTTTTCCAGAGAAATCGGGGGGCTCCACTGCCAAAAAATTGCAAACCAAATGAGCTGAACACAGTGCTCATTATGTGGCCCGACTGCTCTGCTGTTGCTCAGCTCCACCACAGTGGACAGATGGTCACAAACACTGGCCAGGCATTTCCTGGTCACCTGAGTGCTGAGGGCCAACTCCCCTTGTGCCGACTTCCTGCTTCCTTCGAGGGTCCTGAGAAGGGTCACTGTGGGCCCAATGTGTGAAGGGATCCTTACTGGGATATTTGTTATTCCATTTAAGTTCTCTTTCAGCCCCGGAGAAAAGCGGGCCACCGCCGTCTTCAAAAGCTTGTGGAACTTCAGTTTACATGGAGATATGAACTTTGGACTTGGAGGCCCCTGAATGCACAAGAATCAAGGGATACCATCAGTTGTAGCAGTTTTTTTTTTCCGAAATCAGTAATGTTTGCAGACCACTGGTTGACTTTTAAGGGGATTTCATTGTTCATCCGATACTGCAGGACAAACAGTGACAAGTAGAGAACCACCCGGAACATGGTTTTATTACTTCAGAGACAGGACCCTTCTGTTTTCCCCCTGAACCGCAGAGCAGAGATTACTTTGTTACGGGAGTCGTGTGGAGATAAGGTTTGAATTATGAAGGGAAATATTTACCCAGCCAGAGCAATATTACTCGCTCCTTTTAGCTGGCCCCACATTCGCAAAGGGGAGAGACAATAAAGTGAAGGACTGGAAGAACTAACTTCATTAGTTGCCAGGGGTAATAAAGCCTATTGAAGATCAGTGAGTGAGATAGCCCAGTATACAAACAGACTTTAATGCATCTGGCCATTTCAGTGCAGTGTATTTACCAGCTTCCTGCCCAGAACACGACACACTTTGAGTTTGTCCTTCTGAGCAGGTATATCCGAAATGCCGATAGTATTTGCTGTAGATCACTGGGGTCAAGCCCTCCAAATAATAATCCTTTGGGGAAGAGATTTTATTTAGGATTACTTCCTCTGAAAAACGAGGATAGGGCAGGATGGCATGTGATAAAATCTAGAAATTCCTCCCAGCGATAGCAAAATGCTTGTCTTTCATTGCCTCTACATACTAAAATTACCCGAGTTAATATAACACCTACGGTGTTAAACTGCTCTCTGAGGTACACTGTGCAGTTAAGCTAGTCTGCGGTGTACACTGTAAGTGTTAATTATCACTAGTGGTTTTAATGTGTATTGCTATGATGTGGCATTCAAGATGAGAAGTTTAAAAGCCATACATGTAAGGGACAATTAGATCTTTAGTGAAATCATAATAATAATCCAGAAATGATTCAAATCAGTAAAATCGTTAAGTTCCCATTTCATGTTCTATGCAACCTCACTTTGCAGCCTCGTCAAATATACTGCGTGCTTTCTCTGGGTTTTTCTAGCAGTAGCTCTTGGGCTCAAAAATGAGATTAATGGTTTTCTAAACATGATTAATGAGTCTGTTTTATGATGACAGCCTCTAAATGACACGTTACAGGTGTGGGACTCCCCTGCCCCCCTTTCGGCAGCTTCCCCTTAACAAAGAGAGAAGCAGCTGCTTCCCTGCATACCACCTTGCCCCCTCAATCAGCTGCGAAACGCCAGGGCTTCTTTGCACCAGATTATCGTCAGGCATAACCTTAGACCGTGTTGATAAACATTTGCCAGGCTCCCCAGCAAAGTTTTTGTTCAGCTTGTTCGTCCCCGAATCCTGCAGCTTACATGGTCCTTAGCATTCCCCAGAGGCCCGGCAGAGCTAAAGAAATAGTTAAGCTGTCATCCAGAGATTGGACATGCAATGGCGCACGGGACATTTGGCGAGCAGTTGGCAGGATCCTTGGGAAATATCAAAGAGCCTGAAAAACAACTGCAAATGGGTTTTGTGTTACAAAGTATGAACCGACCCAAAATGACAGAAAGCATCAATAGGGAGCTTGTGTTTCCAGAAAAACTAATGTGAATCTTACAGTGTGTTACTTGTGCATGTAAAAGGCTCCATCCACTCTCTTTGATTTCTTCAAAAGCAAAGTAAAATGTAATTTTTTTCAAAATGGCAGGTGTTAGAAAATGTCCAAATTTTAGATTCCAGCGTACAAACATCAATAAGCAAACAGCATTAGGCATTAATATAGCCACTTTGCAACCAGCCAGCCAGCGCTGAGATGGCTATTGAAAAATATCAATGGTGGAACGAATTCTCAAATTAATCTTCACATTGTTGCTGAGGAGCACAACAATTTATAAGAGCCCACAAACTTGTTACGAGATCAAACATCAGACTTCAATTGCTGGAGCAGCATTATTCAGTTCAATTAATTCAGCATTAGGCCTTTTTGCAGGCTTGGGACCCTAACAGTGAGAAATGCTGTATTTATTTGCCATGGATGGTCTAAGCAAGACATCTTGGGCCCCTACTGAGTATGATAAAGAGAATAGCAGGGAACGGCTAAAACCACCATTGTGTTTCGAGCCTCCCCTTTGGCTCCCCATTCACTACCGATTGCTCTCCTCCCAGAAATGAAAGAGAGGGAAACAGAAAGTGCAAGCACAAATCATTCTGTTTCGTAAATGGACCTGACAACCTCTGATATTGCATCAACTCCCCCTAAAGACCATGGTTCTGGCTAGCCCTGAAAGGCAAGGACACTGGTGCTAGCAACTGCACAGCCCTCAGACCACTTTCACTCATAGAAATGACTGACTTTGCCAAGAACAGAATGTGCAAAGTGACAGGTCAAGGCAGACCATGGCGGGTTTTAGAAGACCCAAGAAAAAGAATGAGGAGGGAGGAAAAAGGGAAAGAACAGAGATTTTGTGCGCCATGCTAGAATTTGAATGAGAGGCCTATCCCGATCATGAAAAAAAAAGTAGGGCAACTCATATCAGCGAACGAAAGGCACAGGGAGGAACAAAAAGGCGCAAAGGGAAGAATGCAGGCCTAGAAGGTGCAAACGTTGCTCTTCTTTCTGAGGTGTCTGGGCTGTCATGTGTCTGACATGTACCTCTGACAAAAGGAGAGGTGATCTGTATGCAGTGAAGCAGGCCGAAGGCTTCATGGCTGCTAACATTGGCCGTTAATGCTGAAGGCTGAGAGCCGGGGATGCTTTTATTTTTTGGGCAAAGGGTTGGGGTGTGTGTTGATGTAATACTGGAGCGGACCAGATGGTGGTGGTCTCTGCTCTCGCTCCATAAATCACCCACTCATCTGCCCTCGCTCTTGTTATTCATTAAAGCAGTTCGGAATAATAAGTCCCTAAGAAACTGGGGAACATGTGATGAAGCCATAGTTAATAATGTATATATTTTATCCCCTCCCATTCTCCCTCCTACTCTCTCTCTCTCTCTCTCTCTCTCTCTCTCTCTCTCTCTTTCTCTAGCTCTCCCCCCTCCCTTCTACTCTCTTCTTTCCCTGCTGCTTCTGCACGTCCTCCAAAAGCTGTAGTGCTTAGTGAGCCCTCTTAATCTCCCTTTCCTGCTCTCTCTCTCTCTTTCTCTCTCACTCTCTCTGTCTCTCTCAGTATCTCTCTCACTCTTTCTCAGTTTCTCTCTCTCACTCTCTCCCTCTTTCATACATATACACATACACACATGCACAGACTTGCAGTGCATGAGGTAAACATGCATTAAAATGCTCTTGTTTTGCTCTATGCACCACAGAAAGTGAACTGCACTTAGGCAAAGCTTTGATCGCTCAACTACGCAGCTCATTGGATGACTGTAATAACACCATTTAATGTGCTTTAGCACGACAGGGATGCCCTGACTCCTACGACTAGCCTTTTTAGAAGAAGAAAACAAACCAAAAAAAAGACTACTATGTCACTGACTCATGTTAGCATGGTTTAAAGTCAGCAAATGCCAAAAGTCTTTGAGATATATATTTATACAAAAGGTTCACATTAGATCTGCATTCATGTTTTCTGTTGAGCTTCATTGGGAAGTACAGTCTGAGCTTACACAGACGTAAAAATCACGCACACCCTGCACAGAATTTTAAACACTCCAGCGAAACCCCCCACTCTACAGAAATAGTGAGGAAAAGAGAGAGAGTGAGAGACTACAGCAGAGAAATAAAAGAGGAAAAGTGTTCAGTCTATCATAGTCTCCTCTAATTTCTTTTCCATTTTGACTGAAATACTGAAAGTTTTTCCTTTTTTTTTGAAGGCTGAGCTTTAATCTCCTTACGAGGCCTGTTTGTGTGGAATGTAGATTTCATTTGCAGATCAAATCCACATGCGCTTTTTTTTATGTCGCAACCAAAGACAATCACCTCCTCAAAGCCGCGGAGGCAGACGAAAACAGTAAGTAGTCGGACTGAGCATATGCCAGACGAACAACAGACAGACGCTGTGTACAGTGTAAACACGGCTGCTGCTTTGAATATTATCAACCTCATGTCATGAAAACGCATCACTTTGACTAAAGTCGGAGTTTACATTAAGACTAGGGTGAGATAACGCAGGTGGACTTAAAAGTGGGCCCATGAAAACAAAGTGTTTGTATGCAGCCCACCTGCATAAGAAAGATGCCTGAATTTTACCATCACAGAATGCAAGTGTACCAGCAGAATTTTTTGGAATTTTAGACTTAATGGTGGGCGAAATCGTTGAAAATACACAATGCTGAGCTTTTCTGTGGGTTGCAAACAGGTTGGAATCTACAGGTTAGAACAATCAGCAAACTATAAGTAGCTTATATGTGCTAAAATAAAAAAAACCTTAACAACTGAGCAAAATAAAGTAATGAAATAATGGCAAAATTTGCTGACATCTACCTAGTTGTTACTATGCAGGTACTGTTCATACTGACAGATGGTCTGTATCTTTCTTTTCCTAGACCATGCTTGTAATGTACTCAGAAAAGTGTATCACGGTGTAATTCATCATGACGATGCCCAGTCCCACTCAGATCATATTGCTTCCTCATAAGCTTCAGACAGACATTTCTATGCTGCTGCCCCCCCTTATATGAACACAGCTCGAGGCTTCTCTCGCACAGCACACACATAAGCAGCGCTGAATGTGGCTCGAGACTACAGAATGTTGTGTCGTGCACAGCTGTAGATATACCAGCCATTTGGTACGTGCCAGATGAGGTCTGAAAATTGCATTATTAATTGATCCCGTGTTTATTCCGCAGACACTCGACTGTCCCCCTGCAGTCTAGACTCCTTAATGCTGCTATCGTGGCCCACTTAAAAACTTTCAATTGAGTGGAATCCAGCCAAATGAGCTCTGAAAGTTTGCTGCATTGGATGATTTTCTTGTTCTTTTTTTACAGGAAAATAGCAACTTTGTATGTTTACTTGTCAGTCACAACAGAAGAGACAAAATGTTGAATTCATGCTGAATTTCATTTGAATTAACCTTAAACTTGTTTTAAATTCAACTCATAACTTGTATAAAAATGTTATAGTAGTTACTGAGTCATTGATTGAGGCTACAAAATAAAATGTTTGTAGAATATTAAGCAAATAATAGGACAGGTTCAGCAAAGGCTATAATTATTTTGTGTATAATAATCGTATAAAAACTTTATTTTGCATATCATTTGGCTTAAAGTCACAATCTATGGCTGTTGTTATATTAACAATGTTAATATAGAGTGCTTAGGTGCACATTCAAGTATTCCACACACACACACACACACACACACACACATACACACACACACACACACACATACATCCTGACAGAGCCCGTCTGTGTTGTGATAATGGTTCTTTCTCTGGTGAAAACAGATCCCGCTGAAACTCTATTCTGGATGCTTTCATGGATTACACTGAGTGTTTGTTGCTTATTCTGCATGCCAACAGAAAACCACTCCAACTTTAACGTTGATTAGATGTTTTTGTTTCAGCACAAGCAAATTATTGCACATTCTCCTCTGCTATCACGTACTGATTTGGAATCTGGGAGCAAGTGTGTGAAATAAGGGAAAATGCTTGCAAACATTTTTGTAGTAAAACGCAAATGCACCCATAATTAAAATCAAAGATGGAAATGATCTAATTTAGGACAGCCGAGCAGTCCTTCAGTTTTGGGATCGAAGGCGTAATTTTAAAGGACTGTCGCTGTTCTGACGTTAAAGAAGCATGGAAAAGGCATTGTTCCATTTTTCAATTAGATGCAACTCCCACCTCATTGTCACACCAGTAATGGGTATATTTCAAGAGAATGTCATCTTTCCTCGCTGGTGCGCTACGCTCAAATATTTATGCCAGCAAGTAAAATGACAGAGGCAGAGTGTTAGGTTATCGGTTTCACAGCTGGCTGATAATAAAATGGTTAAAAAAAAAATCCAGAGTCTTGAAACTTCAGCTCAAATATTCATGATGGCTTGCACACACGAAGGGAGGCAAAGCAAAAATATTAAGGGACAACTATGAAATTTTCCAGAGTGCCGGGGCTAAGTTTTGGCAGTTGGTGAGAGCTGACAAGGTTCCTTAATTATTCACAATTATCATTCAATTTACTTGGCAAATGTACAAGGCCAGCTCTGTCTGCAAAGTTCATTTTAATTAAAAAAAAATATCTGGAAACTGAAATACGGCAGTCATCAAAAATTGCAGAATAGTTGCAGGCTATACTGCCCACCCTTGCTTGCCCATCCTTAATATCCAATATGCAATGAGTCATGTTTTCTGACCAACTGCCCTGAAGTCTAGGAACAAAAACACACCAGGGGGAAAAGGGTTACGAGAATATTATAGAACACTGCTGCCAACGGCAATAATAATATTTAATGATTAAATAATATAGTAATATTGACAGTAATAATTGCAACAACAACAGACATAACAGTAATATTAATTGCGACAATTGTATTTCACACCTACACTGGCAGAAAAGGAGTGATTTTCAGAGTGATTTAGTAAAAATAATAATTCCTTAAGTGTACAATGTGGTCTTAGGGTCTAGTGAGTTTAAATGCACACTTAATTCATGTTCCCAGAGGAGAGAGGCATATTTATATCTGTTAAAATGGTTTAGAATAAAAGAATAAAGACATGGTGCATGAAGTCAAGGCAACTTAAACGTATAACTGCAAAAGAATATGTTAGAAATATGTAACAAATGGCACAGATGTATTATTGAGAGTACTACCTAAGTACCATAAGGGGTCACTCTAGTGACCTTCTGAGAATGTATTATTATTATTATTATTATTATTATTATTATTATTATTATTATTACTGTCATTTTTGTTGTTGTTGTTGTTATGATAGAAGAATATGATAAGGGCCGTTCCCCTGATTATTAGAAAAGAGATGTATAGCTGGACGCTGGAAGCGGACCTGGCAGTACCTGCACTGAAGCTTGCATAAATGGTGCACAATGGCTGCCATTTCGCGCTGCATTGTCCTTAACTACAGCGATCGCAGAAAATCCCACGGGTTGATCTGAGTGGCCCAAAGCAGCAAGGGCTGTTTTCTCCCAGCGCCACATATTTGGAAGTGATGAAACGAGATTAAGGGCACAAAGGGAAACCTGAGGTGTTCAAAGAGAGAGCGGGCGATACGTATCCTCTCCCTGTTTACCTTTTTCACCACGGCTCTAATTGCCATCAAGCCCTACGTTGTGTCGCTGTAATCCCAATGATTAACACTCGATGACAGTTCAGTTCAACTTTACTGTCAAGGACTGCATGAGGCCTCAGCAGAAACCGCGCATGCGCCTGGGCACGCAACGGAACACACTTACATCAAACGCTGTCTGCCTGGCAACGGAAGGAGCAGCGTTTCTACGGTAGCGCCCCAAATCTTGCACTCGATAATGGGGGGAATGCTCTATATATGTATCATCCTTTAGGCTTTCGAGTGTTATGCACATGTTGCCAATAGTACAATGTAGACCATGTTTAAATACTCATTTAAGTAGCTGTTTCACACAATGAAGGTGAAAATGTCTATACACCCACCCACATTTACACAGATGACCTCCAATACCAGCAGGCCATACATGGTAAAAATCATAAGCTGCCCTTTGGTTCCATCCTAAAAAAGGTAGCTTTTCCACATTGACACAAACAGTCATTTTAGAAAGAGAGAAAGAGGAGAAATACCTCCATATAAAACGCCCTTTAGATACTCACACAGCCTTGAATACTACCACCCCACAGGCCGCTGACTGTCTGTGTGAAACGTTGCATTGTGTTTATCTTTTTGAAGAGGTCTGGTTGGGCGAACGTGGCCCACAGTAGCAACGCAACCGAGAATGCATCGGAGAGGAAATCCACATAACCCCTACTCCCACCGGCCAATCAGTTTGTGCTACTGGGAGATGAAACTTCCGCTCCTCCTCGGGCCTGCCTGAGGCATGTCATTAAGACGGGAATTTGATGCCCCTTACCAGCACTATCAAGAAGGCCTACAGTAAAAAAAATAAAACCTCATCACTTTCTCTGCAAATCAGCACGTCCTTGAACAAACTCTACCTCACAAACTCGAGTCCACGCTATGGAGGAGAGAGAAAGGCTATAGCCTTTAGGTGTCACTCTACTTTCAAGAATAAGTCCCTGAATACACACTGAAACAAAATGGTGTCTTGCCAGGGCATGCTCCAGCCTGCCCAGTTTGATTCAGCCCCACAACAATGAGTCTTCTAAACTTTCTCCGGACCCCCTCCAGGAAGGGATATTAATAGACATTTAGAGAAGTTGCCGAAAGTGACTTCTGCAGGCAGAACTTGAAAGTGCCTGAAAGAATTCCCCTCTAATTCAGTGAATGTGAACGGTGAGATTTTTTACATTTATTTTTATTTAGCCCTACCGCAAGCGACTCTGAATTTGTCAACTCTAAAATTATAACAAATGACACCAATGCAGAGTTTTATGTGTACAATATGCTATACTAATTCCAGCCGTGAGTCAAAAGCACATGCAAAGGGACTTTCAGAACTTAACAGTACATGTTCGACACTATAACAAGAGAGTGTGTGCCTAAATGCTTCCAGATGCTTTCTGTTGTGGCCATGCATATTTCTATACAAGGCAATAAATGTGGTTTTGCTTAAATCGTTCTTTTCAGAAACTATGTTTATAGATGGAAGATTTGAGAAATGTTTTGAATGATTTTTTTCTTTCTTTCTTTGCATGAGTTTGTAGCACAGGACTGACAGATACAATCAGTGCCCACAGCTGACCCCTGAACAAAGCTGACGTTACTTCGAATGGAACATGTGAGAGGCATTAATGTGGGGTTAAGCACTGAGAAATGAAATAAAAAAAAAAACAATAAATTTTTATTTAATAATAATTCATTAACTACTTACTATTTATAGGTGTATGATTATGTAAAACATGGCTGGCTAAAGTATTGAACTTATGAGATGAAAATGTATTTATTATATTATTTATTTTATTACACTATATTACTGTGCATTAAATACACATAATCCAAGGAGTTTTTCCTTTGCTTTGATTTTATTTTATTGCTTGAACTTAGTTGTTATGAACATGGTGCCATGCTATGCGTTGTCTCCAGAGGTTTTCTGTTTTCACGTTTTTGGAGCGTTTGCTTGATTTTGTTGGGGGAAAGTGGATGTGGGTCTGGGTTTGGTTCAAAGCTGAGCAGCTCGCGTGGAAGTTGCTATTGGTGAAAGTCAGTCAGGTTGCACTGCTGCTTATTAGGCAAGTCAGTTTCCATGGATTTTACTACAAAGCGCAGCACACGCTCCAACAAGATACATTAAAGACTAATGTAGTCAGGGCCAAACAATAATATCTCTCTCTCTCTCTCTCTTTTATCTTGTTCTCTGTCTCTCTCTCTCTCTCTCTCTCTCTGTCTCTCTCTTTTTCTTTTATCTTGCCTTTCTCTCTTTCTCTTGCACTCCTTCTCTCTATCTCTTACCCCCCCACACTGTTCTCTCTTTCTGCCGCTCTGTCTCGTTCTGCATGTGGCTTGTGCTCTGTACTTTTTTCCTTCTGTCTCTCCCTCTCAGCTCCTCTCTTTTTCTTTCTTTCTCTCTCTCTCATTCAGCTCCTCTCGCTTTTGCTCTCTCATTTTGTATCTCACTCTTTAGCTTGCTTTCACTCTCTCTCTCTCTCCGTCGTTCTGCTTATCACTGTCTCTTTAACACTCACATACTCTTGTCACTGCACTCTGACTGCCTTTCTCTCATCCCTGTCTGTCTGTGTGTGTGTTTGTCCATCTGTCTCTTTTCTCTCTCAGGACAGGAATACAACACAATCATATGAATATAAATACGAATCGTGTGTTGCAACTGCAGCAGCATGGCTGGGATTTCCACTATTATGCCCCATGGACGTGCCTGCAAGAGGTAATTAAAGCAATCTTTCTCCAGCCCCACTCTCATTCGTCTACACTCATCCCAGCACATTTTAGGAAAATAAAGTATTTAGGGAGACTTACTGTTGGCTTGTGTGCATAAGTGTGTGTGTGTGTGTGTGAGTGTGTGTGTGAGAGAGAGAGAGAGAGAGAGGGCGTGTACGAGTGGAGCAACCAGGGGGGTGGGAGCATGTGTGTGAGTGTGTTTGTGTGTTATCGTGAGGATAGGAGGTCCATACAGCTGCTTTTCGCTGACCTAGATTATGAGTTAGAAACGAAATGAGTGAGAAAGAGAAAGAAAGAAAAACAGGGAAGCAGGAGAGGAGTGTCACGGATGAAAGAGGGAGAGAGAAAGAGGTCAAGAGAGAGACAGAGAGTAAGGAAATAAAGAAAGAGTAAGAGAGAGGAGCGAGTGAGAGGCTAAACAGATAGAGAAGTGAGAGAAAGTAGAAAGAGAATAGAGAATGTGAATAAAAGAAGAGTGATAAAGAAAGTGGCAAGATAAAGGGAAAGAGAAGCACATAGGGTGAAAAAATGGGGAGGGAAGGTAGTAAAAGACAATGATGAGTGATAGAGTGAAGAGAGACTGTAAAAAAATGAAGGGTTATAAGGGATAGAGGAGAAAGAAAGAAGAGAGAGACTGAAAAAGTGAATTAAAAGGCTGTGAAGAGATAGAGAGTAAAGAAAAAGTAAGGAAGAGGCCCATGGAGAGTGAGAGTTAAAAGCGAGAATAACAGGAAAGAAAGGGAGAAGAAAAAATTTAAGTAAAATTGCAGAAAAATGTGCAGTATGAGGAAGAGAGAGAGAGTAAAGAGAGGAGATATGAAAGAGAAAGAAATTGGTAGAGAAAGTGAGAAGTGAGAGAAAAGAGAAAGAAAAAGCCAGAGAGAGAGAGAGAGAAAGAGAGAGGTGGATGGATGAGTGTGGAGGAGTGTTGGGTTTCAAATCCAGTGCTTAGACAGCGACGGGGCCAGATGACCTTGAGCCGGTCCCACAGCCATCTGCCACCTCCGTCTCGCCTGTCAACACACCTCCAGTTCTGCTACCACGTCACATTCCAGCTCCTGACACCAGCACGCCGAGGCCGAAGCTGAGGGTGGGTGTGGGGGTAGGTTTGGTGGTGGTGGGGGGGAATGTGGCCGAGACATTGCTAAAAGAGCTGCCCAAAAAGTCAGAGCTCAACTTCATCTGTGCTCTAAAACCCTTAAACTGCAGGTTTATTATTCCGTTGTAATCCTAAAATGTAGCACTCAGCAGCTTCACTTTTCAAAATAAATGTTTCCTAAATGCTTCCTGATGTACAGTTATGGGGAAAAGAGCCCCCTTTTAAACGTTCATTAGCTCCTACATGACAAATGAGTACACTGAGTACAGGTATGAAGTGTGCTTACGTTTTCTTTAATTATTCCCTGAAAAAAGCCAAGCACTTCTGTGCAAATGTCATTTGTGCATATTCACAGAACACCACTGTGATTTGGTTGTATGCAGTAGCCATAAGCACCAATACACACAATTTAAAGCATTTCATAGCTTATATATAGATCTATACAGATCTGCAAAATAAAGAGAAGCAGCGAACATGTGCTTTAACACTGGAGCATATTGTATTATCAGGTTCTGCTCAGAGTTTGTAGAATTTGCTATATTTTTCTGAATGTGGTTTTGTTCCAGTCAGTCCCTAAAGCATCTCACATTCTAATGTTTGGCGAATTGTATTTTGGTTCTGACATCACAGCTGCCGACTGAAAAGTTTGCTTATGGACAACCACAGGTTCGGAATTTGATGCAGGCATGTGGCCACACTGTTCTTCAGAATCTGACTGGGAGTACTGTGGCTCAAATTTGACAACAGTTGTATAATGTAACATCTTTATTTTCTGTTTTTGTATGATCTAATGAAGAACCGGTCTGTTAGTTGCAGAGTAAGGGTAGTCAGTACTTAGCGGTTATTGCACTTGAATGCTTCACTGTGGAAAATAGCCAATTACCTTTAACATTCATTAGAGCATTTTATTTGATTCACGTTATTTAAATACATAACAATTTTCATTTACAAATGGTAGTTTGGTTCATTAAAGAGCAAATGAGTTTGAGATTTTGGCTAATTGAAGGTACTGGAAATGTGCCAATGTGTTCCCTTGTCCCAGTTAGAGATACAAAAAAAGTCAAACAAAAATCAACCAAAAAGAGATAAAAATTCATGATGGGTGCATCACTTGTAATTAGGCCTAATATTATATGCTGCAAATTAGTAAAGCCAAATTAAAAGCAGTTTTCTGCCACTTCATTACTCTTAACAGGTTTGGAGTGCTTCTTCTAATTTTATGGTCTGTTATAAAAATCCATATAAATGCACACACCTCCTTGGAAACATGCCGCATGCTAACACTTCCTGATGAAACCTTCAAATGATGCAAATAATAATTAAATAGTCATTTAGTAGGTTTTCACACTAGTATCTGCAAACAAAGACACCAATGAGGGAGCAGTGTGGGGGCAAGGCTATGTTGGTGTTGACACTAGCAGTTGGGATTTGAACCCACAACCTTTAGATTACAACCTGTAGATTGCAGGGCCAACACCCTAACCACTAGGCCATCTAGCTGAACAGAATATTAGTATTGCTGTCAGAAAGACCATGATTGGTTAGAAGCCTATTTGCATATCGTAGCCAGTCAGTATTGCAGAGGCTCATATCACGATATCGATTAACAGATGAGATTTTGTGTAGCCAATACGATGCCAAGTGACATCACAGAATTCAAAATCCAATCATATCCACTGCAGTGGGTTTGGCACCTCAAGGTTTAGCCCAAATTACTTGCAAATTCCAATAAACCTATTGAAGTTCACCCAAAAGCTGGCATGCCTAAGGGTTGCTAAGCTTGAGGGCCCGAGCTGGATTGACCCGAGAGGATTTTTTCCCCCTTCTATCATAATCTGTTAATTATATCCTGGTCTGCAGAAATATGTGCAAAGCCTCAACTAGACTTTGCATTCCAAAAGAGAGATAAGAACTAAGGGATCAGACTACTTATTAGCACGGTAATCCTCCAAATGAAGTCTCTTGACATTGCTCATGGCAGCTTTGGATGAACACCTTCAGCTAATAAATCAGAGCGGTCAGACTAGCCCATAAATTGTTGAGCTAATAAGGCTGCCAATAAATATATACTATGTTCCATTTCAGTAAACGCAGTCAATTAGGAACACATGATGCTAATACGGCATTGTATGGCATGGCAATACAAACACTTATTTGCCAACAGGCCTTCAGAATAAAATTAAGTGTTTTTTTAAGTAACTTTGACCAAATATGGACAAAGTTGGATGCTCTGTACTCAGGACACACAGGGTTTGTAATGAAACACTAATTAAAAAAACTCTGAACCTATCTTAAGTGAGTTCAGTTTAAGAGTACCAGTTAGGTCCAAAAAGGAAGCTGTCATATAATTTCAGGTTTGCATGACTTTATAACCTATTTGGGGCATAGTAGCATATGTCTATTTTGTATTAATGCAAACTGTGCAGGACCACAGGACATTCTTTTAAGTTGGGGAGGCTGAATCTGCATGGATGTTTTAAAAATAACATTGAATCATTCTGAATGGAGTTTGCAAATAATCTGAGCTCCAGATGATGGGATTGTTGGTATGTGGCGCATGTACCAATTGTTTCACACTGATACTCAAGCTACATGTTCAGCATTTGAAAGCATACTGAGCTGGAGATGTAATGGCTGGAAAAATAAAGTAATACATTTCAAGCGGGGTATGCTGTTAAGATGAATTTAAAAACAGTGTTAAGCCGCATCAGGCCTCAGAACTGGCCTACAACTCTTTCATTCTGGGAAAATCAAAATGCTTTTGGTTTTAGTGACATGGCTCCAAACCAACTGTTGGCAGCGAGATCACTTTGGTTTTCTGTTAGAAAAATGTGTTAAACAGCACGGCCACTGCAGTTTATTATTTTTATTAGTTGCAATGAGACAGTGCTGAAATCTGGGGTGCTACTTTTAGAGGATCAAATTAAGCATCATTAGTTCATTAGGTTGGATAAACCCTATCAAATGTCTTGTGGGTTAATTCAGAGATTTTGGTATGGTTTTAGTAAGGCGACACACCAGTGATCCTTCGTCTGTAGTTTTTGTGGCGTGTCCTGCGACTTTGGCTCTTTTCTGCTTTGGACGATTGAGCATGTTGAACTGGTGTCTGCTGTGAGTAACAAAAGGGTAAAACAAGCAGCCAGCGGTCTCGGGAAGGCACACGCACAGAGTTGCCTGTTATTCAATGCCAGTGCAAACAGCAAGACTTTATCTTCAGGGAAGATTGTTTTTGTGATTCGAATACCCAATTATTTAACAGTATTTGAGTTTGCATTCCGAACAAGAAAATTTTTTTTATTTGTTAAGAAAAAACATGGACACACAAGAACTCTGAAGGTGGTCTCATAGCACACGAGCCCAAAATAAAGAATGGAATGCTCACTCGTTCCCTTCACATAATTATTATTATCATAATTGCGAACATACACCAACTCCACTCTTTATTTCACTGTTTAATCTACAAACATTCTAAGCAGCCTTTTTTACCCACCAAGCGCCAACCTAATGGTGGTGTGCTTTCACACAATGGGTTGAGCTTAAACACGCAGTTTTACGGCTTACTGCCAGCTCCAGCTATACTGTAGTATGTGCATTCCAGGTCATTAAATGAAGTCTTTGAGGCGTATTCAAGGCTTCACAGGAGAAGAGACATGAGTTGATGTACAGCAATCATCAGTCAGCCTTTTAAGATGCTAGTTTTTCCTTGACAGCTTTTTGTGTATGTGCCCTTGTGCCCTAACTCATATATATATATATATATATATATATATATGTGTGTGTGTGTGTGTGTGTGTGTGTGTGTGTGTGTGTGTGTGTGT
>JBBPDC010000038.1:12580951-12593049 GCA_037974485.1 Hemigrammopetersius urotaenia
GTGTGTGTGTGTGTGTGTGTCTGTGTCTGTGTGTGTGTCGGTGGGTGGGTGTGGGTGTGCAAGCTGGTTCAACATGTAACTTGTTTTATTTGCTCATGTCGGTAGATGACAGGTAAAAAACAAAAATATCTACAAATGATTGACTTCTGTACCTTTCAAACGAATGCAACCACATTTCCGAGAAATCTTGTTAGTAAAGGAGAAAAGCAGATTAAAGAAGTTGCTCTTTTTTGCCTAAGCCTTCAAAGGACTGATCTGGAGTTTCTGGAGTCTTGCTACTCAGATAAGCAGGGCATCACTAGGCTAAATTTAATAGCATTCATCACCAAATACCAAGATGAACTTTTCAGGAGGAGAGCAGGTTAGCTTAGCTGTACCTTCGAGAAGATTACCACAATGGATGACTGAAGTACGAAGAATAAGGCAGTGTTGAAAAGATCAAGTCAAATGAAGGCAAATATGTGTCAATCACTGAAATGATGAATGAATTCAATGGATAGCACTTTTCCTTGTGTCACGTAGAATGTAAAAATGGTGTCACATGCAAATGCATATAAAGAACAAATATGCATGAATTCATTTAGAACCAAGATGCTTGTAACTGGGAGTATTTTCAGGATAATTTACGCTCACAAGAGAGCGAGAACAACCAGTGAGTCTCATACCGAAGTGTGGTTAATTGGCGGTGCATCAAGCAAAAGAGCAACGTAGGAGAGTGCACACAGGTTTGAAACTGTTTTAGACTATTTTACTTACTGTGGTGAAGATGTGTTCCTTTTGAAAGTGAAATAAGTCATGCTGCCTCCTAAACCACATCAGCAAGTGCATTGGGAAGATTGGTGAGTTTTGGGTGAATATTGAGTTCCTTATAATGTTAGTCACATTATAATCATATTAATCTGGTGCTAAACTAAAGAAGCAAAATTTGAGCTCCAAACATGTCTTGACTAATTGACTACGGCTTGGATAAGTGAAGAACTGTAAAAATGTGATTTTCTGCCAGACCACTCCTTTAGGATTCTTTGACAACACTGGAATACTGGAATGGTACATTACGGCACAATGGAGCTAACATATGTAGTAATTTCTGTCAGCTTTATGGATAGTCGATTCATTTAATGAATGCCTTTGAAGGCAAATCACAGACTGTAAACTACAATCTTAACCGTCAGCCACCAACTATAGTGCTCTTAGCAGAAGCTCTGAAAAACCATCTGCAGACCGCAAACAAATTCTAATACCTACCCGTCCTCCTCCACCAATAATTTCCAAACAGCCATGGCTTGTATTCTTGCCATCTGAAAATGATATGAGAGGGAAGTGTGTTGTCGACCCTGGCTCTGACTTTGGGAAATTGCTCTGACCTTGTAGTGCTTATAAGAGGAAACAACCTGGCACATACCAAGTAGGAATAGCGGTCAGCTTTGAGGCCGACTCTGGGGGGTTGAGGAAGGAGGAGGGAACCCCTTTCTGTCTTTCATAAATGTGGAGGGAGCTCCTTACCGATTGGGTTGCAGCTCCTCTGGCATCTGCGGCACACACAGAAGCAAAACCTTCATTCTCGTTACCTTTCCCTTCTTATGGGAAATGTCACCGTGGCTACCTTTGCATCCGGAGATGCAAAAATACTTGCAGAAAGCCATCTGAGGCAGAAGATCCAGAAGAAATGGGAGGGGATTGGCAGTGAAACAGCTAACTCAGAGCAGGGGACCAGTGGTTGGTGGAATTGGGGTCTTGTGGGGGTGGAGGGGATTCCTCATGGCCTCAGGGGGTGCATGGAGCAGAGGGTCAGGCAGCGCAGCCTCAAATCCCCAGAACAAACACACTCAGTATGCTGCTCTGCCAGATCGCCAAAGGGGTCACACACTCCAGCCCGAGCCACCTCTGACACCCACTAATAACATTCTCATAAGGGCTGAGATCAAAAAGGGAGAGAGAAAAAATCAAATGCTGCTTGAAGTGACTGGGTCCTGTGCATTATTTAAAAATATAGAACAGAGTAGGATTGGTTTTAAGACACAGGAATTTCAAAACTGGGGCATTTTCCCCGTTGAAATAAATTATAATTTTATCTCAGGTGCATCCAGTGTAAGAGTTTCATGTATGTTAAACCTTAACATGAAGACATCCAGTTACAGTTTTGGTTTATATTCATGTATGATAACTGAAACATTTCACATCTAAAATGTACATTTTATTTCTTTTTTTTTCATGTTTTCATGTTTTTTCATGTTTTTTCATCTTACTTTAATTTGTTTTATTTTATTTTATAATAAACAATATTTGTTTCATGTGTTTTTATAATGGTATAAATTCATTTTTAATCATCAGTTTTACTGTCTAGATAGCACAACTGCTCAAACACAATGTCAGGTGGTACAACAGCACATTGATAAGAAAATATTAATATTATACGTAGAAACTAGTCTTTGTACACTTATATAAACCATTGACCTATATTGGTTTAAGGAAATAGAGATTATTAGAATAATAACACATTTCCTCAGTTATTTAACCTAACATGGTAAGGGAACCCTGACGATGAATAAAGTGTGACAGTTTTTTCAATATTATTGAATGGTTAACTGACCTTAGGCTTGCACCACGAAGGTCACACAAAGGGTTTACTTCATGATGCAATACCATACCCACTCCTTCAAAGCTAGTAAGAATGAAACTCCTTTAGTGCCAGATGGCATTTGAGAAAATCAGAAGGTATTTTTAAGTGAATTGAAGTCTTTTATAACTTTCTTACTTCACAGAATGCTTCAAACATGAAGAACATGCCAAACTCTTTAATGTAGAATTATGTATCACCACGTTTTCCTTTTTAATATCCTACGTAATCTGCACAAATGGTTGTATGGCCGCACCATCTGAAGTAAATGCATAAATGTAATTACATTTTGATGAACTAAAAATGCATTCAGATAAAAAAGGGATTGTAATAGCATAACGTCATTGAATCCTACGCAAATAAGCCACAGTTGAAGCTCAGTTAAACACAGCAGTCTAAATATATCAAGGAAAAAAAGAAAATTATAAGATTATCATTAAAATAGCACTAGCCAATATAAAGTAAGTAGTACAGGGAGGGCTGGTGGTGGCGGTGTTGGATGGCATGCAAAGACATGACAGGCTAAACTTTTTCCAATTTCCAAAGGCAAAGGAGACCAAGCCTGCTTTTGCTGCTAGCAGATAATCAGCAAATGAACCAAAAAACCCCAAAACAAATAAACATCATTGGTTGCAAAACTCAAAAAGCTTCTATACTTCAGGTGCACAAACAGAGTAGACACAATTTTAAAAATGTCAGGGAAAAAATCCCTTCCATTTTGAGAACAGCAACAAACACTGAGTGAATTGTTCCGTGTTGTGGCGGGTGAGGCATTTTCGCTAAGTGATGTCATGTGGCCTGCCGTGTTAGTCTCTGAGAGACACTCGGATTATTCCTCATCTCGACAGGCATTCATTCACGGTAGGGGAGCGACTACATCTCTTTCTCATTTGCCGCAAATAACGGGGGGGGAACGAATGCCTTGTCAGGCGGCGAAAACTGCACCCACGAGCGGCACTCAGGCAACAGGCACTACCTTTGTTTTGATTTGACTTAAATAGGCATGTCTCCTCTCATTTCTGATATTACCAAGCCATTTCAGTCCCAAAGCCATTTATGCAGTCAAACCCCCATTTAGTCACAGCACAGTGCACTGTTTTCAGAGGTTACAGCCCAAACCCGCAAAGCCAACAGCTCAGCTAGAGCTAAATGCTAAAGCCATTTTACTCGGTGGCCTGCTTGTGCTGCTCACTTATGGTCTGTCGTGGGTGGAATTGCATGAGGTAGGGCTGCTTTAGTGGGATCCCGTCTGAAGCTGAGCTACAGGAAATTACACACTCAGAGGCAGAGAGTAACTGCTGAATAATCAGCCCTGAGCAGGCTGTCCAGGTGGATTTTTAATTCTGAACTAGCGCTGGGCGATACCACTGATTTTCTTTTCGATCCAATACCAAATGATACAAAGGCCTAATACCATTACTCTTGTTTTTTTTACATGTAGAAAAAAATGTCATCTATATAAAGCCAGCAAATGTTTCACCAGCAGGTATTCACTCTTACCATTAATATGACTTCATTGTTCCTTTGTGAAGGAAGTTGGTATAGACAACAACAGCAAGGCCATAATTAATTTAAACTTTCTTAAGACCTCATAACGAGTGCATACAGCTATTGCACATGAACACATTGCCACGTTACCACTCACTAACTACCTAATTAGTTGTCTAATCTAATTAACGAATTAAACAAACAAACAAATAGACCAATAACAATGAAGCCAAAGAGCAGTGGTGTGAGCGTGATCAGTGAAGCTTGATTTTGTGAAATTAAAGCAGGAGTTTTGCTTCTCATGCCTTTTAATTGGTATCAGCAGGACGTTGTTAGAGAGCAGCAATGATCATTAAAAGAAGGTCCTGAACCTTGCCAACTGTCCATTAGCCACGTCTGATCCTCTTGCTTTAATAAGTTAATAATTCTGCTGTGGATACTCTTTTGTTCTCCTGATGTTTAATTACTTCAGTGTTTTGCTCAGAGTTTGTTAGCAGCACCACTGGCTGCTTTAGCTGGAGTTAGACTGCCTGATAATGTGATCCCACTCTCTTAAAGTCGGGCAGGATGCTCTGGGCATATTTCTATATGTTTGTGTGTCTGCTTGTTGTGAAACTTGTTCCATACGTAAGATCAATGCTTGACGGGGAAACGCTGGGCCTCGTTAGTGGTCAGCACAGCCTCATTTTGACGAAGCAGTGGAATTTGTGTCTGTTTAGACTCCTGTTGTCTGGTCTGTTCAAGCAGCATAATAACAGTTGTGAATACGCTGGTGATCTTGGCACAGACCTAGTTTGTCCAGATGAAGCAGTAACTACAGATGCAACGCACACTGTTTAAACAAACAGTTTACACTCAGGATCTTTCCTGTTTATCTATATCCATTTAGATCTGTGCCTCACACGATATTGTGCCATATGCTTAAAAAAATATGTCTGCCAAATAATGAAAGGACAAATCATCACTGCCCCAAAAATAAACAGCAATCTTTGGTTATTCAGTTCTCATTTTTCTGATGCAATCATTTAGTTAAAAAAAAAAAGTTAAATTAATGATGTTGCAGGTCAAACTTCACATGTCAGTATACTCACAAAGCATAACACACACCAAATACATGCCAGTATTTTTTAGCCTGTGTCCATGCCATTTATCCATGAGAGAGTCTATTACATTAAGTGAAAAAAACTGCTTAGATGAAAATTCTGTGATATTTAAATGTTTGTTTAAATGTCTATAATTTGCAATAGTTTTGACGTGAATACAAATAAATAAATACTGGTAAATAAATAAGTTTACAGACGACTCACCAGCAGGACCAGCACAGCCCAGTGCGGGCCCCACAGCCCAAAGGTTCAAAACCACCATTTAAAAACAGTAGCTGCCCTTAAAATTGTGCAAACATTTCACAAAAATGGACAAATAGAAATGGTCAAAATGTATATTTATGAAAATATTTCATAATGACCTACATCAAAATGTTTCCACCTTCTGCTGTGAAGTTAAAATCATTTTGGAGCCATTTTTTTGCGGTGGGGATAACCATGAAACATCTGATAACTTAGAATAGTGATCAGCCCAACCAGCACCACGCTGGATTTTCTCTAATTACAGTCATTAACCAGATATACTTTCTCTTGCAAGAAAAGACAGGGAATTACATATATTTGTGGTTAATTATTATCATTACTTTGGAGTAATTTAAGCTGCAGGCAAACAGTTAAAAGTAACACAGTCTTTGTGCAGTCGCTTTGTATGGCTCTCTTTCCGGCCTAATTGAAAGTATTTGCATGTTGCCTTGCTAATGAAGGTCTAGTTTCGCATGTAACATCTAATGTTACACTAATTCAAATAAAAGCTTGGCTTCTAGCCTCCGTCCTGACATTTTAGGTGGAGGACACGCCAGTTCTCCTGGATCAAAATGGCCATTACAGGAAGAGATGTAACCTAATTAGCTTGACAAGATCTGATATATCACATTCCTCCTCTCCTCAGTGTGCAAATCAAAGCTGTGCATCTTCTAATCAGATATATTGTGCCTAATTACCAAGACATTGAGTTGATTTCTCCAGGTTGACTGGATTTGCATGCGGGCCACGGACTCGGATTTCTTGTGCCGTCTTTGACAGTCTGACGTACTGAATTCTGTCAGGAAATGAAAACAATAAAAAGCCGGGCATGTCCTGTAATTAACAACTAAAAATGCCGTCAGTCCTTGTCTTGTCATGTCAGAAAGCTCAGGACATGCGTTGACTTCACGGTGAGAATAGTAATCAGGCAAAAAAAAAAAAAACTCATGTAAAGGTCACTTCAATTATACAGACGGACTGTCAAGTGGTCACGGTCCAGATGAAATAGATGACATAATCATAAACATGGCAAGTGGTCCAGCAGCACCTCTGCTTTCGTACACACAACAGCGGTGTGAAAGTGTGAAAGGCGAGGTGATGAAGGCAGGCCAGGGTAAATCCATGGGAACTGATTTTCTTGCTCAATTTGGGACCTGCATCCAAGCGAAACAATGGACCTTTTTGACATGGCTCAGTGCAAAAGCATGTTTTCAGACAGTCAGGGAAGGGTGCATGTGTGTGTGTGTGTGTGTGTGTGTGTGTGTGTGTGTGTGTGTGTGTGTGTGTTTATGAATGTGGTGTGTGTAAAACACTGTTTTAATGTTTGAATCTTAGATTACATCTCAGCTAAAATGTAGGCTTCTGGGGTGTTTCTGGACTGTTGGTTGTATTGAAGCAATTAAAACTAAAAGGGGCACAGCACAACCTGTTTGCTTGTCAGTCACATGACAATGGGCTGAAAAACAACACCAAGCTAAAAATCGGAATAACAAAGAAATAACAGAGCTGTCCGGCCAAGTATGATTAAAAGCTTTTGTGTGATGTGGATACTGAGACAGTCTTATTTGCCTTGGACATGTGTTTTTTGTCTCCTGAGTGTTCTCACTGTTCTATTTATGCTTTCATTGTAAAAAAAAATCTCATGCATGAAAAAAACTACATTCCACTTGTCTGGTTTGGTTCATCCGTTCATGCTGGTTTGATAGCAAAAACTTCACAGTGTCTGTTTTACATGACAGTGGAAAATTCAGTTACCTTACATACATTAAGCAACTTAATTTAACCTGCTTTGCATTTTTGTTACCTGGTGCCCTCTGACATAAGTATGAGCATTAATCTGGCTGCTCTTTGGCTGACTTGTTCATGAACATGGATGGATTTCTATGCTGTTAAACACTTGTGCATAGCCCACCTGAGGCCCATGGAGCCCTGAGTCGGGTCATTTTTTTTTTTTCATGTGCAGCGTTGGGCTCAAGACATGGGATTGCTTCAAAGAGTGATTTTTTAATGTAGTATATTATATTTCATGCACTCAACAGCAGGAGAAACTTTAGCACACTGGAAGGTGGGTTCTGTTTTCTGTCAGTTACCCAAAACTATATTCCTTATAACCACTATAAGTTGACTGCAACTAAAGCCCTCAGTAAAAGTGTGTCCATGTCAGTTTCAAGCCTGTTTGCGTATGTCCATGTCGACTAGCTCTGAACTGAGAACAGTAGACATACAGCCTGACAGTGGAAACTGTGGAGTGTGTTTAAAGGAAGGATACTGTGGCACTGTGGGAAATGTGTCTGTAGTGAATCTGCACAGTCGGTGTTAAAACGAGAAGCTTTATGACTTACCAGTCACATATTTCTCTGTGATCATAGTGAAACATGGCAGCATTTTACTGGGACATCTGGATTAGTGAAGTGGTAAGCTTATAAACACACTGTCTTTTACTGTAGGCAGGCACAGGCATCACCGGTGAGGGGAAAAGCATGGTATAGTTTAATTAATTGTCAATTGTAGCTAACAGAAACAGGCAGAGAAATACTTACAAAACTGCAACTTTCCAAATTTGTGTTCAAGTAGAATAGGACATTTTTGAGACATTATATTGACTTTCTTACATCATCGCGAGTAACAAAAGGTGCAAAATCAAAAAAAAAATGTAACTCATAGTCTAATAAATATATGGTGCCAAAATGCACTTACACAATCACGTTTGAATAAGACGGGAAAACGACAGCAATGACTTTTTACTTTTAAGGGTTAAAGGTTAAGTCGTCTGTTCAGGGAAAAAGTGGAAAAACTTAAACCACTCCATATTTATTGCTGTGATATATCGGATTAAAAAAAGAGCCATAACCTGCAGTGATCTTTATATGGTGCTGTTCAACATATTCGAATGATTTTTTCATTACCGCAGGCCTGGTTTGTCAAGACCAGTGACAGGATGATTTGAGCAACTTGCTTTAATTCCATTTGAACAGAGACCGCATTAAAAAAAAAAGAATGTGGAAAACATATGAACATATGAGACCCACCACTGCCCGTGAAGCGCGCGCCACAACTCATGAAGTCCGCGGCAAGAGGAAGCAATAAAGAAACGGGCCTCGAGACTGACACAGTCTGCCTGAGAGCTGTATTGAAATTACCCCTTCGAAAAATGTTCGGCCGCCTTATCATGCCATAAATCAAGTGGGAGGTGGGGGATTAAAAGAACGAGCACAATAATAACAACAAACACGGCTTGTCGTGCTGTGTCTTAACTATCCATACCATGCCCCCTTCACGGCAGGTGATCAAAAGCATAATAACTTTCACCGGCTCTCATAGTCACCTAGAGAAACATTGGGATGCTTTGCAATATGTTTTTTTATTACGCCTGCTGATTCCATCATTAGCTTTAAAAAAGGAGAAAGGCTTAAGGAGTGACTGTGTTCTGGCAGTGATTGCAGTGACAACAGTGATGTGTTGCAGAAAAGACTGGCTTCTATGAGAGGGGAGCACAAGGAGGTTAGTAACCACAGAGGCTGTAGTCTCTCTCTCTCTCTCTCTCTCTCTCTCTCTCTCTCTCTCTCTCTCTGCGGAGGTCTGCTGCGTTTGGAGTAAGGGCGAGATGGAGAACAGCCAAACAGGGGGAATCAAGCTAGGCTGGAATTACCGCATTAATGGGGAACAGATGGACTTTGGCCTGAGACATGATTGCAGATATGGTGCGGCCCTGCCGAGACGGAGGGCTGTCCAGTGGTGCTCTGTCAGGGGACCTTCTCATGATTGATATGCTAGTCATTTGAAAGTGATGTCAAGCAGAGCTATGACGACAGTGCCTTTGCTTTTGACAATCAGAGAATGTTATCTGTACCGTACAGAAAAGTACTTTAGACTTTACAACCAGGGCCGCATCTGACTATAAGCAGTGTAAGCAGTCGCTAAGGGCAATGGTTCTCTATGACGTATAGGCAGAGAGTTCCTGATTTAATTTATGTGATATGGGTGCATTACCTGCAAAATAACAAACCATGTACACCTGAGACAACAGTCAGTAAACCTCAACATGAACCAATTCACCTCTTTTAACAATTCGCTAATTATATTCTCTTTTAATAAAGCTTGCAACTGACCGGTGTTTTTAAAGTATTTAAATATATTTTTTATTAAATATTATCTAGTATAAGTTAACTAGGACATTGCTGATAATGGTAATATACAAAAATATTACCATATTGCCCACCTCTAACTTAAATATTAGTTTACTCTACAGGTGAAAGTCCATGATAGGGATGGGTGATGGCACAGGAGGGACAATGTTAGAAAGCAGGATGTTGCTTTGAGCCCCCAAAATGTTCAGGAACATTTGGCTCTTCTTATAGAATGATGTCCACTACACTCTGTGGCTACTACACTAGAGGGACTGAATGCCCAGAGCTCTTAACAGGCTAAATGAAATTTTGGAAGCTGTAGTTTTCTGTAAGCTGAGCCTTGACTGGTGCTACCTGTGATGTGGTTGATGCGTGTTATTTTGTTCCCTCAGGATTACAGATGTTGCCGTCCTTTTCCCCCCCCACACTCTTTTCAAACCTCCCTTCAATTCGACCATCACTCAGCGAGGTCCAATTTCCAACCTGGGTCTGTGGCCAGCTGAATTTGAGCCGCTCCAGGTTTTAATCAAAGAGAAAATAACGAGCTCGTAGTTTGCTAGCATAACATGCCCCCCCCCCTTTGCCCCACAGATTTTTTCGCTGCCTCTCTGCCATCTTTAGTGAACACAAACAAACAGACTCCAAAAAAAGGGGGCCAAATTAAGTGACTAGCCAATCAGCTGCGAGAAGAGGGCGCTCGCTTTTCATGCACATGCCTTTTTCACAAGGATTGAGCAGGTTGCTATGGCGGCTTGTGCGCTAATGAACTAATCACCTCAGGGGCTTCATCTCAGCTTACTTAAACAACCAAGGGGAGTCAAGCACACACATGCCAAACGAGGGCCAGCGCATGTACGTGGCTGACCCGTGGCCGTGTAGCCGGAGGCTCTCGGCAGCTGAAACGAAAGGGAGTAGCATATGTTCTATGTCGTTCCAGCGAGGCCAGAGATGGTTGCTGTGATGAAAGCAAAAGGAGTCAGAGATCTCTGCAGCCCAGACAGCGGTGGATCTGCTTATTGTTTTTTCCCCCGATGATAAACGTGGCCCAACGCTATATCATCGCAATTAGGAGGGAAAACAGGGTGCTCTGGCTCCAAATTAGCCCTGATGCTTCCAAAGGAGGCCGTGACTGAAGCTTAAGGAGACTCGGAAGAGGAAGATACTTTAAAATGGATCACGGATACTCAGTGTGGCACTCCATGCAATGTCCGTCTTGGAGAATTACCATGAATGCATTTACACTGTTTTTAAGGAATTTTCCTCCACAGTTTTAATGGATGTTTTGGCTTGCATGGCACATCCACTGCGCCGCTCTTTCCCCAGGCTGTAGAGGCGGAAACAGTGAAAGGGGAGATGGGGGGCCTATGGTTTAACTGTCAGGCATAGCAGAGAAACAGCAAACCCACTGCATTCCCATAGAACGTGCAGGTGGAATCTCACATTAAAGGCCACAACTGAGGAGATACCATTAGTCCTTCATTCGACAGTATGTCTTCATTATCTCTGTGTTACTACTCAGTCTCTAATTGTCGGCCACCTGCTTTCTGTTGTGTGTTTCACACTGATGCCTGGCAGCTGTGGAAGCAAATGAAGAACACTTTTTATGACATGTACAACTGATCCCAGCACTAGCTAAACAACACAAGCTTCGTCACATCTTGTTTAGCCTGCAGTTAGAACATGCAAATGAAGGGCAAAAGACATAATAAACCATCGGCAGAGCTATATTCTGAACATCAGCGCTAAGGTCAGAAGATGATTACATTTTAGTGCTTCTGTATAACTTTGCATTCATTTTTGGAGATACAAAATAACATCACGGCTTGAATGTTAGTTGAGGTCCCTAAAGAATACTTATTTATTCATATAATCATCATATCATAAACTGCTCCTATCTTACTTAAGAAGGGTCTGCAGCTGCATCTTGGCTTGGTTCAGTATTAAATAGCTTAAACAACTTTCACATTCATCAACACAAAGCAGAAATGATGATACAGATGAAATTTTGAGTGAAACTCTTTATCAGGGTCTCTAAGCTTGCTGAGCATTTCATTTTATTTTCATTTAATTAAGGGGCTGTATGAAAGGGGGAAATAAATCATCATGTTGGTTAAGATTATTTTTGACTGCCTACTAGTGCACGATGATGTAATCAAAGCTAAGGAGGTAGAGGTGGGCAAGAGTTAGTACCCTTCATTCAAAGACTTGACAAAGAATGTTGGCTTTCAAATTATATAATGAACACTTAGTGTATGTACAAACTATGTATTTCTATATGGGCCAAATAGCTTTTTAATGAATACCATTTTATAACAATAGTTGGCTTAGTTGGCTTAACTGAGCATCACTATTTTTTCAAAATACAATTCAAATTTATTCAGATACAAGTAACGAAAGGTTTATTGCCTATTGAGGAATGCAATTATGTATTTAATTTTACGTTTGTAACGGTCAGGGGCCGTTAGGGCCACCGTTTTCCTTTCTGTTTGGTTCTGTGCCTGTTCTGTCTTGTCTGTTCTC
>JBBPDC010000038.1:12607467-12628069 GCA_037974485.1 Hemigrammopetersius urotaenia
ACCTAAATGCACCCAAGTAATTAGAGGTCACGCTCAATTCTTACTGAACAAACAAATCTGGAACATTCCGCAGCATCCCATTACTAAAATGATCATGCCTCCATAGTCCAATGTTGATAGACTCTTTGAACCGCTGCAGGTACTGGACAATATACACCCACGTGCACACACATTCTCACAGACACACACACACACACACACACACACACACACACACACCATTTTCCTTCCTTCCATCTCTAATGGACAGCGCTCTTTTGTCAATTTACCTTGCCCCAGGAAATTCAAGGAAGGGTTTGTGCTGACTCCCATAGCCAAAGACATGGTGCTGTTTATCTCCTAATTGATTCTCCAAGGAAGGGCTGAGATTGACAGCGTCAGACTGACACTGTCAAAAAATCCTGTTGCTATGGAAAAGCCATGCATCATGTGTTAATAATACATAATTTGAGCTCTCATTGATATGCACATGCTCTGAACACCCCCCACCCATCTACTCCTGTGGCAGGTGTATTTATGTAGGTCAGTGGAAATGGCACAGGACCACCTCTGCATATTAAAAGACTTCCAGCGCTGTGTCAAATGACAGTGCTAGGGATAATTAAGAGAACATGTCTTTAAGGCTATCAAGGTTAAATTGCGAGCAACGTAATAAGAACACGAATAGCAGATTAAATTATGACACTGCATTTCAATCAACTCTATTATCCTTATCAGGTGTAGCCTACAATGGCACTAGTATCTTGTTAACCTACCTGCGCAAGCCGTGGCTGTTGTTAGCATGGGATAATTCTACTGTTCTGACATCAAGTGAGGTTGACAAAGCATGAACTAAGTGGATGGTTTATTTGACAGAAAAAAACCTAATATGATACTGTTGTTGCCTGTAACCACCATCCTTGTGCCACTGGGTGACACGTAGCAGATTTGCTGCTGATTGATACTGCTACGCTGGTCGGGTGCTGTGTGTGTCACCCCACTCCCAGGGCAGGGGCTCGATAATTATAGCGCAGTGGCTTTGACGAACCCTTGGCCCCTGCATTCCCGGTCTGTCAGAGACCATTTCCTCACTTAAGAATGCAAGTGCGGGACATTTGTCACATGCTGGTGTGAAAGACGTCGCAACTTGTTAATAGCGCGTCCAGCTGACCGCTGTCAGGCCCAGACAGGACAGCCACCTTGAGAACTCTTCACGCAAGGCCTTCTTTATTTTAGCTTTTTAGAGAAACCTGTTGTTATGTTGATGTTCATTCACTGAGACCTAGCCTTACCATGACCATCAGGTTTGTGGGGCTGTTTTTTTTGACTGGGTGAATTAGCTGCTAGGGCTTCAGGTCCAGCTTCTACTATAGGCTTAAAAAAGCCCTGTCAGAATGCATTGAAGTTGGCAGGCTGGTTTTTTTTTTAAGGTTTGGCAGTAATGTAACAATTCAGTGTTCATGTTTACTATGCTCGCAGCTAGTCAACTCGTACCTAGGCCTTGGGCAGCTGTGGCATGTTTCAGTGGTCCCACAGCGGTTTTAAGAAAAAAGATTTAAAGACCCAACTGTGTTTTTCAAATAGGTAGAACGGTAGATTTGAGCTATTTTAACCCCCACTCTTTTGTTGTTTTAGGCATGAACCTGCAAAGGACATTTGAGGCAATTTTGTCAACATTTGCTATTCACAGAGTTGTAATAATAAAGATAATTGAAGGTGTTTCTGATGACATTTAAAACTGAGTGTGAGAACGACTATGTCATTTTGCCCTGCTGTAGATTTTGGAAAATGTCACCCTGCCGCACTGAGAACCTTGACGCAATAGATACTTAATTAACGTGACTGAAGGCCAGTCTTGTCACAAAAACCGTGGCCCTCGTGAATTATGTATGAATAACAAGCTGCCATTTTTTAAGTGCTGTCTACTACTATGACCAACAAATATAATTGGTACACATGTCTGAATTGGATACAAAATGTCAATGTCGCCCTCAAAACAAAATTAATCTCAACTTTAATACAAGTTTAATACAATAATTCTGAACCAGGATCATGCTATTATCTGGGTAACTGGAAACAAATGGTCTGTTTATAAATGATCTGAATGGTGACTGACTAAGTTGTGCCATTAGAATGAAAACAGAAGCTGTTGCATACTTGTGAATCTCATTCACATCAGAATACATTTCATATGAGTACATGTAGGTTGGTTTTTACTTTGATTCAGAAAGGCCATCAGCTAAATTCTAAAGGAAACGCTAATTATCATTTCATTTCCCTCAGACACATTTAGGTCTGAGAAGAATTCTCAATTCTGCAGATGCATGCAGTGAACATCCGCGTCACAATCCACCCACTTCAATCTTAGAGCCTTCAAATATTACCAAAGCGCCCCCACACACACACACACACACACACACACACACACACACACACACACACCACACACAATACAATCGTGTCCTTTCATTAGCTTCAGGCAACAGAAGAAACAACAGCAAAATAGCAAAAATGATCTTTGAGATCCGCACGAGAGCTGCCAAAAGCCTCATGCTATCTTTAATGTATAAGATTCCCAGTTAAAAATGCTGTTAGAACTACTTTGATACGTGGTGCCATTTTAAGTCACATGATCGCAACCCCTCCCCTCCCTGTGCTGGAAGAGAGCTCATTCAAAGATCTAGAATGGGCTTTAGACTGATTTAGTCTAGGTTTTTAATGCCAATAACAGTATATTTTCAGTACAGCTGGACTGTGGGAATAAGGCAAGCTAAATAATCCCTGTTCAATAAGCATTTCTTCCTAATAGAGTAATCCATTCATTGTGATGATGTGTTTAGGATGGAATATCCATAAAGCCATTCAAAATTAGTAGCTATTAAATAGGTTCATAATTAATATTCCTTTAATATGGCATTTTTTGTAAATCAATTCTGTTTCTATACTGCTTCTGTCCAACAGCAATCATGAGCAGCTGCCATTCACATTGTGTACAAACCTTTTATGGCAAATGCTCCAAAATTGCTTGGAATAAAATTGCGTTATAGTGACTTTCAAAGCAAATAATGATATTGCGTTCTGGTAAATTGACCTTTTTTCTTGGACAGCAAAGATATTTTAGCTGATTTTGTCTTTAACTCTGTCTTTGATTCCAGCAGTGCTTTTGACTGTTCTTCCTAAACTCTCCCCAAAACATACCCATATTATTCCATATTCCTGATTTGACACAAAGCACTTCAAACGGAGATTCACTTCAAAACGCTTCATATGTCAGTGATCGAGAAGGTGAAAAGGAGCTGTTTCATCCTAGCATTTTGCCAGGACTTCCTGCTTTGCCAGATGCAATTGTTTTACCCATGATCCCCAGGAAGACCCTTATGATCCGAGCTAATGTCCTTGATGATAAGAGCATTTCTGACACAGCAGAACAATGTGCTTTTTAAGCTCAACTATGGGAAGATCTGGAAGGGCTTTGTTAATTCTTTCTCCCCTCCTCCTCTTCCTCTAACTTTGAGCTCCACTTCACATCAAACACAGGGAGCAGACAGGAGGCTCACCTGCTGTGATGGGGAAGACAAGCTGAGGAGGAAGGCTCACACTGGCATCCTGCTACACTCTGCATACATCAGAATACAGAAACAGGGACAATAATTCACTCTTTATGGCTTATAAATAAATGAAATAAATAAATAAATAAATTTCTGCTATTAACTGTAATTAATCGTATTGTTATAAGCAAAATTAAATCATTCAAAAGAAGTGTATTGCGCACTTTTTAAATATAAACAAAAGTGAAGAAGGGGCTTTTTAACAGCAGTGTTCCCTTTAAACACAGTTACAAAGCTGCAGTTCAAATATTTCTGTAAATCTTAAACATGAATGTAATCAAATCATATATATAAAACCAAAACTGTTTGCCACTGCAGGGCATTCACGTTTAATTTAGTTTGTTATAGAAAAACTAGTTACCCTCAGAGTCCAGAGCATGGGGGGCAAAACCATTGCAACAGCTGTAAAGGGGCACCAAGTCCAAGTCTATGTATCTGAATGCAATGACATAAAGTCTCTGTTGGTGTAATGGTCAGGCGTCCCAATATTTTTGTCCATGCAGCGCTCTAGGTCTTGCTTGTTTTCGCAAGGGTCAGGCTCAGGCATCCTATTACTTTTGTACATATAATATCCAGCGGAGACCTAGCACCATAGACATAGAATATATGTCTATGCATAGAGCTGCGTGCTGCACGTACTCACGAGCATAAAAAGCAAGACACTTTCAAAATAAAAAGAGCAAAAAAAAAATTCTGTGTTAACGTGTGATAAAATAATTGTCGTCGTTAAGTAAATAATGTGTTAAAGTGACAAGCGTTAATATATACACACACATATATACACACACACTTTCCAAGAGCACCTGTGAATAGAGAAAATACGTGAATTTGTGATGTGCGAAAAACGCCTATGTTTATAGTGTAAACCCTAAATATGCCCCAAATTTGCTCCCAAAACACTTTCATTTCATTTTAGACTCCTCTAAAGGTAAACCAGTATTCATACTGTACAGTGTACACAGAACTGCTGTCTCCCGCAGTTCTAGAATGTAAATACCAATCTTACCCTTTTATAGCCTGTACTGCAATTCATATAAATGCATTTTCTTTGGTACAAGGAGGTAAATGCAGTAATAAATGAAATTAATTTACAGTAATAAAAATATATGGCTATAAGAAGAACGAAACAAAACACTAAAGATAGCTTCACATGGGAAACTGTTCTGATGCAATAATGCTGGACTGCAGCTGCTAGAGATGCGTCACAGGGCAGCAGCCAATCAGCAGCAAAGAGAAATGAAAAATGTTCTCATAATGACTACTTTTAAACCTCCTGACTCTTTTAAAACTCCTGAGTACAGAAGTATTTCAACATCCCAATTTAAAAGCTGTATTTTCATTAATATTTACGTTACAAAAATAGTACATTATATATTTTTTTAATAATTTACACTCATGCACTAAAATGCATAAAAATAGTGAAAGAATGCGAATATGTGTGCAGTTTTAGCGGATTTTCTGGGGTTTCTGCAAACAGTTATTATTTTGAAAAAATCTGCGAGTGACAGCAGGGGTTTACTGTGTGTATATATATATATATGTATACACGCCCCATAAACCCTTGATGTATTGAGTAAACATTATTGTTTGCAACAATATAAATGGTACAGAATTGCTTAGAAATGCATTGTTATAACTTGCACTAAAAGTTAATGTTTTTGCTCCCCTTGCAAAGTTACTACTTGGAAGGTTTTGTTCCAACAGCAATGGATTTTAACTGCATCTATATAATAAGACTTTTCCAAGCCTGGTCAGAACAGGTGGTCACACATAGATGTATGCAAATCCAGTCAAACCACACTGTTGATTTTCTAAGTAAAAAAAAGTACAAATCCTCATCTGGAAAACAAACTTAAAAATTTTTGCAGAAGTACACATTTGTGCACAGTTTCTAGTAATTTCAGTTTCAGTTTTTTTCAATATGCTACGATTACTTAAAATGCTGAAGTTTTCTCTGTAGACGATGTGCACTTAAAAAATCCAAACTTTTGCTTATGTACTATATGGACACTGTCTTTAAGGTTCAAACTGCCATCTGCCCATTACATCGTGTTATAATTTAATGAACAAATGTCTATGGAAACAGTCCAAAAGAGTCCAAAAGGGCTTTTAATAAAATGCTTATTTAATAGTTAATAATATATATATATTATTAATATATATATTGCGTGTGTGTGTGTTTGTTCAACACACACACACACGCAATAGTCCGTTCTCAGGGCGCTGTCTGCTGATTGGTTGAGAACTGCTTTTCCTGTGTTGTTATATCTGATGACAGTGCAATTATATAGTTTCACTATAACTGGAGGATCGTCCCACTGATCAGTGGTTGCTAAGTAACAAGCTGCTTTACTCTAAGCTGCTGGAACTACTTTTTCTTGCATTTTTTAATACTTCTTCACTCTCCGCCCGCATCATACAATGTAAGTCACAAGTCACACAGTTCCCGCATGTGTTATATTGCTTAAGTTTATAGGTAATAAAAATATTTTCAGTTTAATAATAAATCTTACCCCAAGTTCAACGTAAGGAAAAAAGAAGAGGTTCTGCCCTTCTAGCTTCAAATGAATGAAATGTGGAGCTTTTGTAAGAAGAATGTTTTACCAGTTTGTAGGTTGTGACATAGTAGCCCTGGTTTCACATTTTTTCCTAAAAATGTACTAACATACACACACACACACACACACACACACACACACACACACACACACACACAGTATGCTCATTACCAGTACCTTCCCTATGTCCTCTAGCTACTTGGGGAGTAAAAGCAAACTTTGCTTGGTTACAGCCACCATCTGCATAAAGCACTGAGGGTGCCAAATGTAAAACTGCAGGTTGGCATCACATTTGCTGCAGCTACTGTATGGCGCCACTGCAGAGCAAGTGCAGGGAAGGAGAGTGGGCAAAACCATGTCACATTTTTCCTCTTGAGGTGAAAGACATGTATGAAATGTGAAACAAAGAAAAAGAAAACATGTCTGACCTTGCAATTGTTATTCCTTGCGGGACGCACAGAGTTGCAGTCGCTTCTCCACAACTAAACAGTGCCAAGGTTTCTGCTCCAGGGCTAACAATTTAGTTTGGGTGTCCATAGGGGTGGGCTTTTGTGTGTGTGAGTGTGTGCGTGCACTCCCCTTGTCTGTGTGAGAAAGTGTGTGTGTAATCGTATTCCTCTCTCTGGTAATTAACTTGACAGCATGAAAAATGGATGTGATAAACGGTCTCCTTCTATAAAACACAAATATCCTATATTATTCCTCACGCAAACTCGATGAGGGAAAAATACATCTGAGGATGGGATTTGATTGCACTAATCATGTGGAATAGTTTCCAACTAGAGCAGAGGAACAGATGCACTCTTTTTATTTGAAAAAAAACCCCCAACTTTTTCTCTCCCTTCTTTTTTTCTGTTCACGCCTGTAGAATGCATTATGCCTTCAGCTCCCCTCCTTGGCCTCCGCTGGGACTCCATTCTCACTGCTAATATGACTATTGTGTCTCACAGTACAGTGATACTCCTCCGTTTTTCTTTGATTCTTGTGTAATTGTCACCCTCTCATCCTTCACTGCATTCAAAGTTCCAACATCTGCAACCTTCACCTCACCTTCTCCAACATTCATGTCTAACACGCTGCAAGCAACACATGTTATCTTCTCTGGAAAAGCTAACCAAGGGTGGATACTTCCTCTTTAAAAATAAGGGCTCCTTTGGAGGGATGCCATAGTGAAATAACTTTTGGGTCCCTGAAGAACAGTAAATGGTTGTACAAGAATTATATTGTACCTTATTCATATTAAGTGAAAATATCATAAATTACATCATAAAATAGGTTCTATACCATTTTTCTCTTCTGCTGGACCACACATACAAGTCAAAAATCATTTTTATTTTTAAGAGTGTATTTGAGAACACTGCAGAGGTGCCCTTGCCTTGTTGTTCGTCCATTCCTTTGAACCCAAGTGGTTCGACAGGGCAGATAAGCCCGGATGCAAATTCGATTAGGAGCCCAGCTCGCCGCTCCACTTTGGAAGCCAAACTAAATTAATCATATGTTTTGTACTCAGCCGGCACCTCTTGATGATGGAATACATTAGATGGCAATCATTTGAGAAAAGGAATCTGTGTAAGCTGCCAAAATAAATAAGTATACAAAATCCCTTTTCTTGGAAAACCCAAAGCAGACCAGAGCGCCTTCTTCTGCTAATATTTACACGTAACAAATAACAACAATGGTAATGTCAATAGAAATACAATAAGGTCGAAAATCGGATTACTTAGGCCTCGCATGTAGCGAGATGAAAATTTGATTTGAAATTCGAGAACTTGCTCGACTGTAAAGCCTGGATGCGTGGGGCCCTGGAAAGGGCCAAATGCAATAAAGCAGAAGAAACTTTTAAAATGCATATTGCGCAGATAAGGGGGACAGAGAAACTGTACCTTTTTCTAAAGTAATTATGAGATATTTTTTCATTTGCGTCATTAGTCAAACTGACAGGCGCTCCCTTCAGGCCAGGGTCCTCGGCGCTCGCCGGCGCTCACCTATCTCCAACGCAAGCGCCGTAATGAATGTTTACAACACACAGGTAATGGAGTAAATATTGGAGTCATCAATTATTGAGGTTGAGGGACAGGCAATCAAATCCCACGATTATTGTGTCTTTAGAGCACGTCTGCAACGTTCGGGCCGGGGCTGCTCGCGGGCAAAGTTCTCCCGTTCTCTTGCTGCCAACATTTTCCACACTGCCATTAGCCGCCGTGGAGCAAGCAGGAGCAGGGCCTGCTGACATTTACAGCAGGAAAAGGCAGAGTGAGAGGAGACGTCTAAATGATGTCATTATCAGCGCCGCCGAGGCAGCAGAAGGGGTTGCACACCTTGTGCCATTTAAAGACAAAATCGCTTATGAAATGAATATTTATCAACGCCGAATGAGAGTTGATGACTCAAAAAAATTTAAAAAAAGAAAAGACAAGAGATGCGAATGACAGATTTGAGGCATCTGCAGATTTTGTTAATTCTTCTTAACATCACTATGGAGGAGGCTTATAATCAGCCAGGTCTGGAGAATGAGCGACAGACCATTAACGTAGGTGTGAATGTGTGTGTGTGTGTGCATGTGTGTTTCTGTGTGTGCCTGCTTGTGTGTGTGGATATCTGGAGCCATCATTTATGCTGAGTTTTAAAGCTGAATTGCTAGGAGCATACTTTTAACTTCTCCTGCTTGTGCTGATGCTTGCTAGTTTTGTTGTTTTGACAGCGCTCTCTTGTGCTGTTTGCTGGTGTCAAACAGTTATTTGGATGGAGAAAGCACAAAAAAGCCCCAACAAAACAAAACAAGGCCTCTGATGAATTTCAAATCACTTAAAATTAATAAGACGGAACATTTGAATAATCCTTTTTTTTTTACGAACAGAGAGGACAGACTGTCTCTTTGTGTTTGAGCTTGTGAGGTGGAAAAAAGTGAACCTTGGTAAATTGAGGGCAAGCAACACCGATTTGACGTGATTAAAAAAGCAAAAATCTCACAAACGAAGCCCATGGGACGCAAATGATATGGACGCATTCCGATTTCTTCTTCAGCAGGTGCTGTCTTCATTTTGAGCGAAAGAAGCAGTGTAGCATCCACACACGGTTGGAAGTTGCCTTCTGATTGCCCAAATTGTTCTTTTGGACGTAAATGAGGCCCAAGACTGAATGTCCACCTGAACCTTGGGGGAAACAAGGTTGGTGTGCACAGACGCTCATGGCAAATGATACTCAACACGCAGCCACAACATTATGATCTCAACTTCATAATCAAAGAAGCGCTCACTTTTCTATTTCTTTATTCTTTGGTTGTTTTTTTGCAGACAATTGCAGACAGCCTTTCATCATGTCTTGGCCAGCCCAGCGTGTCCACCACATGTTCTATCAAGCCGAAAGGCCCAGAACAACAGCCGACATTATTTGGGCCCGTGGAATAATTGAGTCAACATCCACAAGGGGGGGGAGATAAAACTCGAGCGTGTGGCGTTGTTGTGCTCTAATTTGAGAAGTGACTCCAGGCAGACAATGGCAGCACTAATGACTCCACATTAGAGACAGGCTCCGCAGCTGGGCTCAGGCTGCTGAAGTGTGCAGATAGGCCCAGGGCTGGAGCCGGGCCAGCTGAGAGCCTCTCAAACATCCCCCCCCCCCCCAATGCTCACACATATACACACAGCTCTGTGTGCTGCACTCTCACTCACACAGTCCAGCATCTCACTGCTGTCACTCCGAGCGCTTCACTTAACGCCGTATAAAACTAGCAAAATAAGCAGTATCTGGGAGTATTAGCATTACATGCACACACACACACGCTCATATACGCATACATTCAAACAACAGATTTTAAGAGTTTGAGACCAAAAGTGAAGCCACCAGGAGGCTTCTGAACTCTTGAATAGAGCACTTTGCATCAAACTATAAATCTTCGACTATGCAACAAAAAATAAATAAAATAAGGGCATAATTAGCTGATTAGTCAAAGATGTATACGCTGAAATGTAATGCCTTAATCATGTGTATAATTATATACTGAGCTGCACAATGAATTATACCTATGCTCTGTATTTACACTTTTTTCTTCAGTGTCAAGAGATGACAATGTAAATGATACAAAGAAGAGTTATAAAGTTTGGAAGAGGATCCATGTCTGAAGTTCCTCCTCCTTTCATTGTAAAGCTCTACAAAATTATATCACTGCCCTCAGTTTTCTGTTCCAGTTTCCCACCACCTCTCCGTTTCCCAGTCCTATCTTTCAATCCTACCTCTGGACATTAGCAGAACAGTTCATAAATATACCAAGAAAAATGGTCAGAAATGAAGTGGAAAAAATCTACATCCTTTTCTTAAAAAGTTACAATGTATGAGAATAAAAACCAATTTCATTATAACAGATGACATGCAGAGCAAGGGTACTCCAGGTCCAGGATTACATGAAAGCAGCTGCAGATGCAATAAGGCCACCCATCTCTTAGCTGCGAGCATTCACGGTGCCTCCAACTGTGGGACCGCCTGGACAGCCTTTAGCCTCTCTCTCTCTCAGTCATCCTCTCACTTTGAAAATGTAGCAGGCCGAGGGTCTGAAGGGACGAGTCGTCCTTTGCTTCTCCCATGAGGATACCTGTAGCTAATGGATGGATGGGGCTGGTGACTGTGGTTGATCAAATCTTCTTTTATCTAACCCACCTCTCTTCTCCTTTACTTTCTGTGTCAAACTCACTCAGTCTTCATGTGGCTACAACATCGACATGTTTTAAAGTGATGTGTAAGGAACTGCCAGGAGTTCAGGCTAAACAGGAAATGAAGTAGTGTTAGATGTTTAGGCTGGACAGGTGTGTAAGTAGTAGAAGATGTTTGGGGAGAACAGGAATGGTGACGAAGCAGCGTAAGATGTTCAGGGAGAACAGGAATGGTGTGGAAGTAGTAGAAAATGTTTAGCCTGGACAGGAATTATATGGAATTAGTGCTAGATGGTCAGGGAGAAGGGGAATGGTGAGGAGGTAGTGTTAGATGTTAAACTGAGCTTCATCTGGAGGGGATACGCAGAAAATGAGGGATTCTGTCTGATATCCCAAGTTTTCAATATTGCAAACTTTCAGTTTATCACCATGGATGTTCTTATACACACACACAAAAGCGGTACCGTAGGTTGAGATGAGTATGAGACACATACAATGAGAAGTCGGGGCTTCAATGCCTGTGTGCAGACACCTACCTGCTTCCTGTTTATATACCTTGGCGTGAGTCACTTCCGGTGCTGATTGACGTCAGGCGCTCTGGTGTGCGTGACAGGTCTAGTCTTTTAACTTCTCTTAAGAATTAAAAACTCAAAAAGATGATGATACTTGCTCCTTATACTGTACATACGGTGGTGCAGTTCAAATAACACAGGAAGCACTTTTTCTCCCAATAGTGCCCATTTTTCTTAATGCAGCAGCACATTAAAGACATCTAATGGAGGTTAGGAAGTCAGCAGTCATTGTTATGACTGATTTGCTGGTAGCCATGCGGATCTGTGGAAAATGCTATCACTTTGTAATGTTTCTTGTGGCAGTCCATTAACAACTTTCTGGGATCAGACCTTTTGATGCTTTGAACATTTTATCAAATGTTAAGGCCCAAGATGAGCATTCTGCACCCAAAAAAGGAGGAAGGCTCCTTCTGAGTTTGGCCTAGCTCAAGAGACATAGGCCTTAAAAGAACTTCAAAATTCTGCCTCCATCGTTAGTGAGGAAAGGCATCTCGAAGTTGCCCAGAAAACCAGGCCAATATGCATTTTTTCACATTACTGGAAATTTTATCTTTGCACTGGAGGAACATGTGATACACAACATTTAAGAATTCATCTATACTTGCATTAATTTTTAAAGTGCTGCATGCAGCTGAGCTCCTTTTCACATGGAGAGTTTGGAGTTGGCCGATATCGAAATTAAGACTCTAAATTGGCGTGTAGCCTATAACGCGCTTCAGTCAAGGCTTTTTGGTGACAAAATAATCAAAAGGGCCCAACATCATAAGCAAGTACACACACCCACACACACCCACCCACACACACCCACCCACTCACTCACTCACTCACTCACTCACACATGCCGGCGTGCTGTGCATGCATGCTCTCGTGCTTCACTTTTTTGACACATGTGAGCTGACAGCTGGGTAAGGAACACCACCAGGAGCGGCAGAATCAGGATGAAATCCACAGCTCTTGGGCACCATCATGTCTAATAAGTTTATCATTAATTGCAGCCTTTAGGGACATCTACTCTTGAATTAATTAGACTGTGGCAAGTCTGTAGATGAGGCAGAAGAATAACAATTCAGATCAGGATTCCTTCGTCCCTCTTTTTTACAAATGTTGATTATTCCTTTGAATATTATATCAAATTCGCTTTGCCCGCAGTGGCCTAATTTGGCTTTCGCACTTCATGATTGGAATACACACACACACACACACACACTTCACAGACAATGAGATTCTCAACCAGAAATACAAACACACAATCTGTCATGAAGGCTGTAATCTGTTGATAGAGATACATCTTTCTAATTCCAAATGTATATTTTATTGGTAGTGCTTCTGGCCTTGCCATAAGTGAACAAGCATAAATCTTATCAGCCCATCATATATGAGTAAAAAAAACATATTACATCAGAAATATTTGCAGTTCACTGACAAGCGCTCACTCCAGCTTGCTAAATAGCATGTCTGGCTACACCCCGATTGATTAAAGGCCTTTTTTTTTTAAGGAGAAATTAAAAAGAAATAAAAAGTTTATTTGTTTTCAATGTATTGTGGCCAGTCAAAATCCTGATCCGCTGTAAGTAATTTCTAAATGCGAATCTGTTGCTGTCTTCCATTTGTCTGGTCAGGAGTGTGACTTTAGGAGTTTAGGAGTGTGCCATTGTTTAGGTCAGGAATAAAGGTGAAGGTCTGTAAATATTTTTTGCTGTATTGCAGTAGCAGTATTCTTTACTTTAGGATGACTGACCATTTAAGTTTTTGACTTTGCTGGTATAGTTGTTCCTTGGCTTTGCTGTGTAACCTACATCACATTCATTGGAGTAAATCTTGTGCCTGTTGCGCCACTCGTGACAGGCACAGCATTTAAGCCAAAGGAGGTAATATGAGTCACTTGATGAAAAGAGAGTGGATTTGCATTGTTTGTTGGGTTGTAGTTAAGCCTGTGTTTTTGTGAGGGGGGGCCTTAAAGCATCCCTGTGGGGGTCTCTTTCTGGGCTTGGTCACAGTTATCATTGGTGGAGCAATGGATCCTACACTTTCAGCTAATACCAATATGATGAGCACAAATAAAAGATATTTCATTCTAATTTGAACTGAACAAAAACCTGTTATGTGCGCAGCCTTGGTTTGCAGAAACAAATAGAAAGAATCTGAAGTGTAGATTCAAAGCTGACGCTGTGCATCCCACTATCTTACAATAAAAAAGAAAGCACACAAACAGCATAAGCTTCTACAGTCAGACGATTAGACTGATGAAAAAAGAAACTCACGTCTATATAATTGAATTATGAGAGGAGTGAGTGTGGGCCAAGTGTGACTAATGGCTGCTTTGCCGCACTGAACGGCAGGAACGAATGGCTTGTAAGGCTGAGCAATTTGTCTGTATGGAAAAGTCCCACGCCTAGACCATTCACAAGTGAAAGACTCCTAAAGCAGATGCACCCCCGCCCCCCAATGCCATAGACATCAAGCTCAGATAAGAAAGCTATTTTAATAGGACATAGTAGGTTGTAGTGTTTCCAAATTTGTGTCAGACATGTGCGCTGCTCGCTGTTATTTATATGGTTTAAGACATTAATCTTAAACCAATTTGCACTAGCTATTTTCATTTCAAAGCTGGGTAATCTTAGAATGAGAGAAAAAATGTGCAGGATTCAAGAAAGAAAGTTGCATAGAACTGAAAGTTAGGCAGTAACATTTACCACAGCTTTACCTACAGATCTAGGAGAAAACAAAAGAGAAAGCCTTGGGGAGAATAAAAGCAATTCAGTGCAGCCACAACAGGCCAGTGTCATAACACGGCATACATTAGTTCTTCTCCCTGCCAACAGCAGCAGAGCTTCTAGAGATGCCTCTAATTTGGTTTAGTCATCAACCAAACCCAGCTGCTGCCTGCTGGCTCACTGCTGAATATTGCCGGAATAGTGGCACAATGCATTTTGAGAAGGACTCAGATCCTAGGCACACTACTGTGCTGTATTTGGCCTTGCTTTCAAAATAATTATAGTCCCTCATCCCCCCACAGTCTGCTAGTGGTCAGACTTTCTGAAGAAATGTCTGCGATTCTAGACAAAAGACCTTGTTTTTTGCTTATTTATGGGCAATTATTTGCAGGGATATTATTTATGACTGCTTTGCCTAAAGTGACGAAGGAATGGAAAAAAAACATGGAGTGGAAATCGCAGGTTCTGCCCATCAGCCCTCGCTGAATAAGCTGAGGAATGTCAGTGGAGGAGGCCCAGCCTGCACCGTATCTGCCTGGTATACAACAGGGTTTGTAATTTCAGCTGATAGCTGACAGCATGTCACTTGGGCCCAATGTGCAGCACACACCTGTATTCCAGACGTGCTGGTTCTATTCGCAGCGCCGCATGGCATTTGTTTAACATTATGTGCCCAACCTCCAGACAGACACCGTAACATTTGAGTTTTCTAGCTAGCCTCGGGGGAGAGAAAACTAAATGTTAGCTGGAGGGGGAAAAAAAGGCACAAATAAACACACAGAAAAAAAACAATGCTATGAAAAGGACAAAACCAGTGGAAAAGCAACAGATAACAATAAAAAAATGCAGCAGAGCAGCCTGACTGACGAGTCCGGCCAAGTTCGGCCTCTTTGGCCTTGTCTGAGAAAGTTTCTCTCCGTCCAGCATGGTGTGACCACTCTTTTTTTTTCTCTTTTTCTTCCAGCAGGCTCGCAGTCACACTCCACTGACCTGAGTTCAGCAGTCACGTCCGTCCTTTAAAGCAGCAGCAGCAGCAGCAGCAGGCCCAAACATGGCTATCAGCTTCCCTTCAGCTGCTGTCTATCAATGTCATTCTGGATCAACAATGCAGAACCCTTCCCTGCCTTTCCTCTCTCACTCCCTCTGCTGCTCAGCCTTGCTTCTCCCTCTTCGCATTATTGTCAAGGGCAGGAATTTCTGACTCCAGGCAGCACTCTTTTGGCCCGCTTTATATATTTATTTTAGCAGAAGCCACAGATCAATACGGCTGTTCTTCTCTGGAGCAGCATCAGGCTCGGAGAAACAGGGCCCATTGGCTTGTCAGGAGAAAGTACTGGCTGACACATGCGGGAGATGGAGATGGAGAACATTTTGCAGGAGAATTTAAAACCATGATGTGCTGCTATTTGGACAGCAAGGGCAGATTAAAAAAATTTATCAGAGCTGATTTGCAGCACATCGCCATGGAGACTGTTTTGGATCTAACCATCCTACTTTGAGAACAAGCCTGCAACTACCACTTTGTCGTGAACATAAGAAATTATTTTCCTCGTATTTGTCAATAAAAGAAGCTCACATTTACTCAGATTCATAGGCAAACGGTTTCCCGATAAGATGTCTTTCTCAAACTTCGCTCCAAATTTTCAAATGCACTTTTATAAAGCCTTCCCTGCTCTTTGATAGGAGCATATAATTAATTATTCTTAATTAATTGTTTCTGACCTTGGCCCTTCTCTTTTCTCAGGCTTTGTGGAGACGTAGAATGCCACAAAAAGCAATTAAAAGATAACTTTACACATTATTTGTTTTATATACACTTTGTATCTCAAAACTAGTGTTAGTTCTATGCAACACTACTCCTTAAATCGCAAACAAAAATATTTCAAAACAAATTCACATAGCATGCTAATGAGAAGATATACTTGAAGTTGGGTAATCAAACTTAGTGAATGCCATTCTTAAGGCAGATCAATCCACAGAGCATTCCTCTTGGTTTTCAGAGAGAGAGAGAGAGAGAGAGAGAGAGCTCTGTAGCTTCAATTCTGGTTTCGCTTGACCTGTCAGCTGTTTTGATACAGTGAAATGACCGGATGGCGATTTCAAAACTGTCAGGAACTGAGCTCTTTCATGGTTCAGATCCTGTATAGGAAGTTGATCCAACTAAAGCAGTACGTAACTTTAGGGGTGTCCCCCAAGGATCAATTCTTGGTCCACATCTATTCTCCATATGTCCTGCATCCTATTTGACACATTTCTTACAAAGTTTGTCATAATATAATAAACTGGTTGTTCAAGTCATACTAGTGAAATAAGATTACATAGTTCTGCCATTCTTGGCTTTCCATTAAAATTCTTGAATGAATTAATAGGTGCTCCCAATTAGAGTGGCATAAATGTTCAACTTCTGAAACCATTTAGTGCCAAGTATAACTGTTCTTGAATAGCTCACACAAACACTATGGAGTTGCTCTATTAGGCTTTCTTAGATGTGAGCGATGTAAGCTTAAAACTCACAGAAACATCACTTTTTAAGACAATATGGTATTGCTTCATTATAATTACAAGAGCAATTCATTGAATTAAAGTCCTCCAAACATCCTATTTGATTAAATATAACAGTATAATGTGACAAAGGCAGTGTACCACTGACATGCCACAGCTTAACTTGAGAAGTTAGTTAGCATTCTTAAGGCATCTGAGCTGACCTCTGCTGGGCTGCTGCGGGTGCTGGAGACTGCAGAGGGAAGAGGAAGACAAAGAAAATGTATTGCCCATGCTGACTAGGGATCGTGGGTGTGAAGAAAGCATGTGTTCTAGTTAATCACATGTCACCAACAGGGATGAAAGGTCGAAATTTAGCACAGTTCACAAGGAAGCCTACTACATTATGCCCCCCATTCTCCTGCTCTGAGAGCTGCCTGTGTAATGGGTAAATATGTCATGACTGTGGTGTATACCAAATAGATTAAGTGATGGTGGCTGTCGGGAGCCACACTTTGGTCGTAAAAATGATGAGCTTGCCAAATCTGTTTATGAAACTGCTTCCTTTCATCATTTTTGTGCTTTTTTGTGTTTGCCACAGTTGTTATAGACATAGCACACTTTTTATTCAGAGGAACACAGCTATAGGAAAATGACTTCAAGAAAGAACAAGTTATTTTTTTCCCCGCCTGGGAGGCGAGCTCTCCCGTAGGATCTGCAGGACCAAAGAGCATCTGTTTATTAATGTTGACTATGATGCTGCTTTCTGTGTACATTCTGAAAAGTCATACTGTTTTGTCAAGTTTTTTTTTTATGTCCTCACATAAATGCGAGACAGTTTTCCGCACTTTCCTCGTGACAATTTTCTGATACCAGCAATTTGAAAGAAGGCACGGAGTGTCATGCCTTCAGACCTCCCTGCTAGGGTACATTGCATGAATATGTCTAAAGCCTCTGAAACCAACAGACACTACGGGTGTATCCTAGTTCAGAACAGGTTTTCACGGTAGGGTCACTGATCCAAGTGCGAATTCTATGGCTGTTTCCCCCACACACACCTCATTTTTAAAAAGTGCTAAATTAAAAACTGTAGTGAGTCCATTTGCAGGAGCACTGCTATCAAAATAGCCTTTTTATGATGATCTTGTGGGTCAGTATGAACTTTGCCACCACAGCAAATGTTTTTCACCTGAGGTTTGGCCTAGGTGTCAGGGCTCAACACTGACACTGTATCAAAACAGATGGGGATTGCAAGTCATCGAAGGCACAGTGAGTCTAATTAACTCTCGATGCAGGGGATGTGACATGAGAATGTATTTATTTGCAAGGATTTGTGCAGCCAGAGATGCAGCTCAACCCCAGAGGTGTGCTGAAAGAAGAGATTATTTTGTGACCTTTTTCTCAGAGTGAGAACCTGGTAAACCTCGCTTTCCCATTTGTGCATTGCCACAAAAATCAGCCTCTCTATTACCGTGGTGGTGCTGCGGAGATATGAGCTAAAGTTTAGCATTTTATTGGTCCAGAAATTCATGCTCTGACACTGTACATGGTGGTATAGACGGTCAGGTCCATAAACATTTGAACATTGACAAAGTTTTGGTCATTTTAGTTGCCTACCGCAGCATATTAGAGTTGAAATGAAATAATGAGTTCAACGTGCCGACTTGCAGTTTTAATTTGAGGATATTTGCATCCAAATTGGCTGAGTGGAAATAGGTTGTAGCCTCCCATTATTTAAGGACTCAAAGGTAATTGGACAATTGGCTGCTCAGCTCTTCCATGGCCAGGTCTGTGTGTCATTCCCTAGAGCTGATTTAGAGTGTTACATTTGCATATGGAATCTATTGGTGTTAACTCTCAATATGAAGTCCAAAAAGCTGTCACTGCAAGTGAAGCAAGGAATTATCAGGCTGAAAAAGCACTATTCACACTTATATTTGGCTTTTTATTAGGTACTGTACCTACACTTACTGGTCATTTTATCAGAAATATCTCCAATATATGTGCCCAGTTGACTGTAAGCCATCTGTTGCTGTACAAATCATCTGCCTTCTATGGCGACTGGAAAGGGACTACCATAGGACAGCCACTGACCAAATATTGTTTAGGCAGTGGATCTGTCTCAACACACCAGTATACGTACATTAAAATTATACTGGCATGTTTGTAAATGCACACTTACTGGACACATTATTAGACACATCTACTTGGACCATTTTGTAGGTATGAAATAATTCTATCATTCTTTCCCTACACAGTCTGTGTTATTCACGCTCCATACCGTTATTGGTGGTCAGGTTTTGACCACAGACGTCTATACATATTTGATTGCTGAACTGTTCTCAACCCAGCAGTGACAGTGAGTTGTTTAAAATCTCATCAGTGCTGCATGTTAGTACCACTGCTATGACGAGTCACTCAAACAACATCTGCTCAGAGATGGTCCTACAGTAGCCCCTTTTCACTGATGTGATTCTGCGTAGCAAACTAAATTTGCTATAGCCAGCATGTTCCTTAAGGTCCAATAATTTTTAAAAGGTGTTCTGCTTTTAGTATTTCGGGGATGAGGTGCGTATTCGCGCCTTGTCAAAAGGTAACATTTATTGCTTAAATAAAAGCAAACTGTGTAAAAAATAACTGCAATGGAATATGGTACAATATGTTCCCAGGGTTACTGAGAACATAGCCTTAATGGGATCACGCCAGTGACCAGATTTGTACTCTGAAAGGTACAGTTTTTGTCAGAGTTTATGGCATCAGCCAGTCAGATTCAGAAGGTAAGTGAATGCTTCCTCTGAGATTCTTTGTGCTCCATCACATCTATTCAAACTATGGCACATTCAGTGCCTTAGGGCGATGAGGGCTGACTGCCCAAGTCTGTGTACATGAACTCGCAGACACACACTATTGACCACCACTGTAGATGAACAAGAAAGATGAACTAAGGACTTTTTCCTACTCTGTGAGCATTATATCTGATTTCGGGTGTTAAAATCCCTTTGTTACAATCTTAAGATAAAGTGTCCTGCAGGTTTGAATGTCCTCCACTGTTTTCCACTGACATTCTGCCTTTGCATCTGTGGAAAGGTTATTCTTTATTGTGGCAAAAAAGGTAAAGTAGAGTAGTTTCAAAGAGGCCACATGGAATTGTTCTTCAGGCCTCCCAGTTATACCACTTTTTGTTTGCCGGACAAAAGCAGAGACGTCGAGCTCTGCGCACCCCCCCAGCCCCCACCCCAGCCAAGACGTAGAACATGCCCTCCCCCATTAAAAATTCTTTGGACACCCACAATTCAAACCATCAAATTTTGGAAAATAAACAAACATTTTAAATTAGTTTTTGGGATTATTTATGTCATGCTATCAAGGGGATCAGTCAATACATTTTTAACAGCTAACTAACCAAAACCAAAATGAAGACTGAATGAAATTAACACTTACTGGATGAAACCCAATGAAAAATTCATGAAGGTCAAGGCCTGACAGCAAGTGTCAAGATGCAAAATGCACAATGCAAGGTCATTTTCTACAACAGGGAAAATACTACAAGGCCATGACTTGTGGGCCTGTGCGGCTCAGAAATGTAGAAAGGAATATACCTTCTTACCAAGACCAGGCTGTACCACACAATTGCATGCAGTGGCTCTCAGTCTCATCACTAACTGGTACATGCGCTGAAACTGTGGGATGTCTATATTAACCCTCCTAGGTCTTAATGGTGTGTAGACCTTGGAATACTTTACACAGCTAAGAAATTGAGCAGACACAAGGGACTTGAGGAAAAACACCACCATCAAAACTCAATACCAAAGCCCTCAAGCATCCGTAGATATCTACTCTTACGAGCATTAACCATGGTTTACTATGATTAAATAACCATGGTTTTCATGTTTTTTTGGGTAACTATGAAGTGATATATGTATATGTAAACTATGGTAGAACCACAACTACCCTGAAGTGCTATGGCTAAACCATAGTAAAACTATGGGTAGTACCAAAGTACCATGGGGTACCATAGTAAAACTATGGTTACTGCATAAAAAC
>JBBPDC010000038.1:12637620-12662280 GCA_037974485.1 Hemigrammopetersius urotaenia
CACTCTCCCCCACGTTCACCCTGAGAGGGTAGTGCCTTGGTTTCTCCTGCCTTTATGTGCCAGCTTGGACTGCCTCTATTTTCGTTTACGCCAGCGCGAGTCCTGCCCCCTGAGTCGGGGCTCCCCTGTTTCTCACGTGTGATTAAAACCCTATTGTTCTGCTCAGTCCGGCGTCCTCCCCTTTCCTCATCCACACACCGGCCTGACAGCCTTTAAAACTTTTAAATGTGAAATATCTCTGTTCTCATTGGTTGCTTCTTATTCAAATAGCAGCCTTTGCTCCATATAACTGCTGTTTTTAACTCCGTACCAAAGCAATAAATTCAAAACGGTTTTTGCCGAAGACTTAATTTCCATTTACTGACTGGGTATGGAATGATAAGTTTTGAAATTTTAACTATGTTTGTAAGCAGCATCAAACACTTTCATTTAGGAAAAGTGGAGCAAGTGCTTTCCATGACAGGGGCTCTTTAATAAATGAGGATTTATTGTATATAATTTATTGCTCTCTGTGTTACTCAATGAGCAATACAGTCAATATATTATGTAGGTATTTATGGAAAGTAGGTGCCACTTGTTATTTTTATGAAAGGGAATATGTACTTTCTTAAATGCTTTTAAAAATCAATTGAACTGAGAGTATTCAAATAAAGTCCTCTTTTTCCAACCAGAGATGAATTAGTTGTGCCTCCTGTGGCACAGAGTGGCAGGAGCAAGTGAAGTATTTCAATTGAATTACATCACTTGTGCCTGTGCAGCAGAGGTCTTTCCCCTCAAGGCTTTCGCAGTGGAAGTATCTTCAAAGAAGTCAGCCTTATTATATCCATCTATTAACCAGGTGTGGTGTGCAGGGCACTTGCGAATCACCTCCACCTTCACAAGCGTCCGCTTTGATTTCAGCTCCCTTTTACAGGGAACGGTTTTATTAAAACAAATAAACAAAGACGCAGGGCAAGGGGGCTTGAAACATTAGCCCTAGGAAAGATCTAAACATCTAAAGAGTACAGCTCCGAGACGCACCGCCAGTTTGAATAGGCGCCTGCGGTAATTGGACAGGTTAAAGCACGCACAAAGAACTGCTGCTCCAACATATGGCTTCAAACAGCTGCATTACTGGCCAACATACTGACCAGGAATTTTCTTCTTTTTTTAAAGCTGTCCTAGTCCATTTTTGAGTCAGTCGCATACGTTTTTTTCATGAAATGCCCTGTCCAAATCCAGGCCAAGGCACATTTCACATCTTGGCAGAGCGTGTGTACTCCTGTTGCTTTAAATTATCATAAGCCGTTCTAAGCTTTTGCATGCAGACATGTGAAGTTTGAAATTGAAGTCTGAAGTTCATTGAAGTTGTCAGAATAACTTAAAAAATGTTTTCTGAATTGCTAAAAAAAAAAAAAAAACATGGATTAAAAGTTTCAATCAGTCGTATTATGGAGTAGGGCCAGACAGATATGATTTTTTTTCACCCGTACCAATACTGATTTTAAGCAGAAAGTTCTCAAAGCAGCTAATATTTAATTATTTATCATTTTACAAAATCAAAAATAACTCCAGTAGTTACAGGTGAAATGTTTTACTCATAAAACACACACACACAAAAAAACAAACAAGTATGTCTGATATTTCTCATTATGAGAAATACAATGTCCAATATTATACAATATTTTTAATAACACTGCTGCATAATATCGACACAACATATGGCACTTGTTTTGTGTTGTCATAAGTTGTCATGACAGATTATGTCCACTACTAGAATAGTATCATGTTACTATTAAGTGGTAATAGGTGATAGTCATGACAGATACTGTAATGTTTGATGTTATGACTTTAAATTAGCATGTGACACAAAGCATTATGACATAACATGCTATCCAACATTCCAGTAATCAGTAACATACAACTCATACAACTCATGATAGCATACAGCATCTGTTATGACAGATAATTCCCAGTTCCAGCTCTGTCTTCAAATATCTTAAAGACCAGTTGCATTTCAGTTGTCTGATCTGAATTTCATTTCATATGATTTCTTAAACTCATATAAGCAGTAACGGACTGTCTTAAACAATATAGCTTCCACATTTTCATACAAAGTGTGGCTGTGGCTTTTTATTCACAAAGTGACTTATTATTGAACATAAATTTAAAATAGCACACATTTCTGTGAGAAAATTCATATTTAATGATTCATTACCTTGGTTTTATGAGCAGAATATAGAATATAGATCCATATTCTCCAAAGATCTACTCCGCAGACGTCCACTTTTCAAAACTTCACTCTTGCTCTGGATCAGAATCACTGTCAGCACATGTCCACATGTTGTAATATGGATTATACTGAAGTCATCCATCAAAGCTCAGCCTAAACTCGAGCTGTAAATACTGCATGGCCAGCGTCTGGCGCAGATTGACACAAATCTGGCTGAGCTCACTTTGCTGAGGCCTCACTGGCAATTGTGGGCAGGAGAAACGACAGGGCAAATGTTAGTTTTTGTGAGATTTGGTGTGGCTGGCGGTCCTTAGTGTCCTCCATCTGTAACCCAAGCCCCCCGACCAAAAAAAACCTCAGTTACATTGTAAACTGGCACTTTTCTCCCTCTGTATTTCACACGACAGCTTCATTTGTCTCTCAGCAGATACTGGTCAAGTGCCGACAGGAAGGAACAACAAGCGGTTAAGTGTTTTTTCTCTGCCTGACCTTTGACCAGCATGTCCTGGACTGCGCGAGGCAGAGGGCCATGGAGGAACAGAGCCATCCCCAGACTCTGACTGCCTGTCAGCATGGCGGCACTGTGGCTCTCCGGCTTGTCAGCATTGTGGCTCCGATCATCTCAAGCCAAAAAAGTGGGCCTCCTCTCCAAGGCTTATTTGCAGAAAAATCTCATGCTCTTATGACCATAAAAATACAAAAAAAACTAACAAAAGTATCTGAAATGTGAAGTTTTTCCTACAACTGAAACATGGATCAAATTACTGTACCGAGTTTAACTGATTGCTGACAGTAGCAATATGACACTACATGATTATTTATTAATAAATGGAATTTCTTGGATAGAAATATCTGTTGACAGAACAGTGGCAGTTACAGCACAATCCATAATTTGCCTTCATGTGTCTTGCTGATATACGACTGGACTGCATTCTTTTAGCTGAGGACAGGACCATCCATAAGTACTGGAACAGTGAAGTCACTTTTACATTATAACTCAAACAGTGATGATAGATGGCTCCAAACCCTTAAAATATGTTGTTATTGTAGTTTCTCTGTACATTAAATTTGCATTACATTTTGACATTGTTCATTATTTAGATATAGGTTATATGTAGTTCTATATCATATCATTATATGTTATGTTCACATTTTAATCACAAACAGTAATCTGCCCCTCCAAATTCTTTCTATTTGATCCAATGTCAAGAAATAAAAACTTATCACTGAATGCAGTCTTTATCAGAATAAAGGGTCATTTTGAGGTAGATACACTGTGAGGGCAACTCTTCTTCCTTTTGAATATATGTATTAAAGAAACACTTGAATACATTTTAATAATTTTCTTTTTTCTACTTTTTATGATAGTGGGTTTTACAAATACAGGAAATAACTATATTATGGCTAATACCACCGTAATCAGATAAACAAAAATGTGTCCTTTACTGAAACTCCTTATATACAGAACTTGTTACAATTACATGGCATTTTGGACTGATACTTTTCAAACAGTCTTCACACAGGTGTCTTCTTCCTTAGCAGTTTGAGAGTATTTGAGGAGCTTTATTCCACAATGCTGTATGTCCATATAAAAGTATAAACATAATAGCACAAAAAGTTATAAAAAGTTATAATAAGATTGCATATATTTTTTGCGAGTTATACAATGCATGTCATTTATTGCATTGTCAGGTGTCTGCACTTTTTCTTGTTCGTTTAAAGGCGAGCAATGACAAAAACATGAACAAAATGTAAACATGTGTAAATGTTCTTTCCAGAACTGCTTATGCAAATGAACCTACACTTAATTTAGACTGAGTTTCGAAAAAGGCACCATACCGCGAGTTTACGGGTTTTAAAAGGGCTGTATTTCTGGCACGTCCAAAGAATTCCAAAAATATAAAGTGGTATCCTGTACCTGCTCCAGTCCATTTGGTATAAAATAAAATTCCCCAAACATAAAAATTAGCATCTCTCTCAATCATGCTGATTGAGTGCCTTTGGATGAAGTAATAACCTGACTTGGAGAGATTGGTGGAATTAAAATGACACTTCAGTCAGTCACATCTTGTACAGATCTCTGCCCTGGATGGAGTATAACGCTGTGGATGCAGCTTTGATTGAAGCAGAATGACAGCAGGGTGCCTGCATGCCCCGGCGCAAATTGCGGGCGGGCGCCCTCTGATCTAAACCCCAACGCCCTCACCTTTTTCTCCATTCAACCCAATGTATTCCTGCTCACTTAAAAACTCAGGTGATACGCCTGTGGGTACATACCATTACCACACGCGAGGACATCCTGTGGCTGCAGGCACTCTCCAGTGGCATTTCATATCCTGTTTGGGTTATCCTTAATCTGCAGAAAGCAGGACTGAGAGAGAGAGAGAGAGAGAGAGAGATAGGGAGAGCGGGGAGTAGGGAAGGGGAATAAGACTGTAAGACTGTTTTTCCATTCCATTTCACAAATATCCATCTGAGCCATAAAAATGCTAGGGAGAGGGCACACTAATGTATTCATCTCTAAAGCAAAGTGGGCTTGGTAGCAGTCAGAGACATCGGGGGGTGGGGGGGCAGGCAGGCGGGCAGGGACGTAAAAGTAAAACGGCGGCAGAGGGAAGACGCTATCGCCAGTTGTTTGCTGTAAATTGACGCCACAACATTTGATTATTTCGACTGCGCCAGCGCCTGGGCACAAACCTACGCCTTGCTCATTGACTATATGCGGCGTACGCACACGCACACACACATCTGTCAGCCCCTGGTGGCGCTGCATCCACTTGCTGCTGTCTCGGCACATGTCTCTCTGCCATTTTCTCCAAGTTTTGATGCATTTTTAATTCCTTTCAGTAACCATGGAAATGTGACTTTTTTTCTTCCATTTCTTTTTTTTCCAAGAGTCAGAGCAGACGTTAAAAAAAAAGGCAGGTGCTAGGCAGAAGGCCCAGGGCGACAATATTTGAAAAATGTTCAAATGTGTGTGAGTGTGCCAAAGCCTGCCAGCAAGGTCACAGTTAGTGGCTGCTCACTGAATGTCAAGCTGCTCTTCCAACAGTAAATACACTTCCAACACACGCAGCAACTCGGGGTTCAAAACGGACGCAGAAGACTTATGACCTCTCAGATGCTATGAGCTTGGCTTGGCTTGAGCTTTGGTTTTCTCTAGTCTCCGTGACAGCAGCACTTCATTAGAATTCGCACAACTCCAGACGCAGCAGAATTATTGCTGCTTCCCCCCACACCCCCTACATCTTATGAGTAGCTCATCCAGCTGAGATGCTTCTTTTCGCTCCATGCCTTCACTGAGTAGGAAGCATGGCAAACTTCCTCTCTCTCCACCAATGTTCCAGCTAATCTGAGTACCTCCTTCAGCCTAGAGTTCTCCAGAAACTCCAGAAGCTCAGGAAAATGTTTTGTGGCTGTTTGAGAAACTGTGTCTTCGGCTCTCTTCGTGTGGTTCAGACCAGAACTGATAGCTATTGATCTTTCCGTGCTCTGCCCATAAATGTGTTCTTTTGTCGCTACTGCTCTGAGACTTTAACAGAACACAGACAAGAATCACATTCAACCAAATGAGAAATTCCCCTCAAAAAATGATACTTTGATGATGCATCCTGTAATGATATTGTGATGCAAAAACATGATTGGAGAATAGACGTTCTACCACAGGTGCATTGTTTGAATGTCACAGTTTGCAGACAAACAGCACCAAACTCCCTCTAGCACATTCATGTTGTACACCAAACTATTCTGCTTTCCAATTCTAGAAAGGATTGCATATATGTAGTCATCACTGGTCATCTTTCAGATTTGGTTAAAATATATTTGGAGTATTGAATTTAATTCATCCTGTTCATATTAAACAAGCAATATCTTTTTTGAGTTAAGAGAGATAAGATGAATCGTTATTAGTCACACAAGTGTGGAAATTTGGACTTCTTTGATCATGGGGTTATCTTGTCCCTCCAACTGTACTGAGATAGTAAAGACAAAATGGTGACTGGCGTCATAAACAACTCAAAAACCTTTAAAGTCTAGAGTGGTCATTGAATTTTTTCTATTCATTAAATTTACATTACACGATGCCATAATTATGCTGAGTTATATTTACATTTGATGAACATTCTGAATCAACTGTAGTCTGCGCTTTATCTTAGATTTAATGTCAGGAAATATAATACACTTCAATCCCAGTACACCATTTAATCCACCTCAATCATAATAAAATGACTTAAACTCACAAACTCAAACATGGCATTAATTCAAAGTTTAGAATCCACATTTATGAGGGTTGCACAATGCACTATAGTGTCATGTTGCAATAATGAGGCAAAAAACAGACATAAGAATGACCTGTGGGGAGTGAACATTCCGGTAATTTTGCATAGTTTGAGCACCAAAGTTGTAAACAACCAGCACCAAACTCAGCATGTTCCGAAGAACTAAAGATCACGATCGAATCCAAAGATCATGATCAAATTGTGGTATTGTTATGATTTTTTAATAGCTTTAAACTACATTGCTACAATATTTATTTGGAGTCCGTGAGCCTGGTCTCACGATATATACAATGTAATGAAAATACATGCTCCGATCACGCTTTAGGGCTTTTTTTCATGCTAGGACAATTCTTCACTACACTGTATTTTAATGTGCACTGTGCAACATCGCCAGTATCAGTGGTAACTGGTGACTGAGGGACAGTAGGAGTTGATTCCTTATCGTTTTTGTTTGCAAAGCGGTTGGAACAGGTTGAACCTTAACCTTATCCTTAACCTTAACCTTAACCCTAACAGTCATCAGTTAGTGCAGATACTGGTGATGTTATACACTGCTCATTAAAATATGTAGGGTAGTGAAGGGGTGTCTTAGAAAAAAACCCTAAAGCATGATCGCAGCGCGTATTTTGATTACAATGTATATCGTGATGACTGTTCGAAAAGTTGTGAGATTGGGTTGAGTCACTATATAACTAGGACTACAGCACCCAGCAGGACTATTTGAAAGTTGGTAGGTTGGAACTACAAATTGCTAATGTTGACTGCATGGCTAATATCAATGCACGATGGTAGTAATGCTGTCTTTCTTTGTAATTAAGATACACGACAAACATACTTCACCTAACAATTCTTACAAAATACAGTGATATGCCACACAAATGATATATAATCAAAGTATCATTTTAAATTAATAACACATTCTAAAGGTTTGTATATTGTCAAAAACAGAGCACTACAATTTCTCACAGCATTGAATAGGAATTTGTTCTTTGAAGCTTGTCCATATTTGTAACAGGAAGTAAAAAAAGAAAGCATTTCTGCATGAACAATGGATAAGTCAACTGCCCTCAAGATGCATTAGGGGGGCGGGGGTTTGGGGGATGAGCAAACAGCGCAAACAAATAATTTCAAGGAAGGACATCTTGAAATGCACCAGAGGCAACACACCATGATTTTCATATCTAAATGAATACAAACCTCAATCCAGCTTAAAAAACAACCCAACCTGTGAGCGAATAATGACTTTCCAAGTCAGACATCCATTTAATGCTGTCCTATGCTGTTGCATTATTTTCTTGCACTAGTAAGTATGAGTTTGTAACACATTGTAAGACGTTTCGAAGGTCACACATTGAATAATTGTCTGACTGACTTGAACGACTCTTTAAAAAGAATAACACTAAGAGCTGTATGGTTTGTATGGGGACCATATGATCGATATTTTCAATTTAGAGGGTCCACAAACACAGCCATGAGAGATGAAAACAGTCAGATCACCTGTCTAAGTGGTAGTTCTGTTAGAACATATCTGAAGTATCACTGAAAGTATGCTCATAGCAGGTTGGTATTTGCTGGGTTGGAGCGGGGAAAAAAGCAGAGATAGCCGGCAATATGTCATACCTTCCATGCAGTTATGAGAAACCCAAAAAGAACGTTTCTACCAAATTCCACAAATATGATCAGTCTGATGTGATGAGTGCTGTTGCAGTGAAAATCAGAACTAAAAGAACTGCATGCCCAAATAACACAGGTTTTTAAGGCAGTTCCATTCGGTGTACTGGGACGGTGAAAACGTACAGATCTATGCCTCTTATCAATGTCAGCTTTATAAACACATTTTTTTATAAACAGATTTTATCAAAACCTTTTTTTTTTTTTGCCAAGGGTGACCATAATTATGGAGCTGACAGTATATGGCATATCCTTCAGGCAACAGCACAGGCACTTATTCTGTTAAAATAATGAATACGTCACAATTTTTTAAACCTGCTACTAAACTAAAAACAAGAATAGAAAACACATAAAAAAAAACATTCCTGTGTGACGGAATGTCATTCTGTGTTTTGCTCTTTCGTGATTTGACCTGCTTGCTCAATAAAGTGAGTCGTGGAGTGCAGAGAAGATCTTGTATTTTGTAATGCATTCCCAAAGGCCCTTAATTCACTACAGTTGAGAATTTTACATATGAATGAGAATGAAGAAACATATACAGTAGCTGCATTTCAAACGCCCCTTGTCCCCCCCTATCCCTCCTCCCTGTCCATCCATTCTCTCTTGCTGTCCATTGAAATTTTGAAAAAAAATATAAATCCATTTAAAGCTTGGCCTCGTCATGCTGCCTTTGGGTATCTTTTTGTTCATGGCTGGCTAGCCTTACATTTTCTGGTCGGTGATTGGCAGAGTGTCCAGCAGGCCAGTTCCTTGAAGACTACCACTGTAGCGTCTGGAGGGTCCAGCGTTATTGATTTCCTGCTCGTGCTGGCTGCCTGAGCTGTCCATCAAGCGCTCAGAACAGTGGGATGTCATTTGAGTGCATTGACAACATGCGCTACTTGGCAGATGTGAAACCAGGAGTTACCGAATGGGCAAAACATGTTGGCGGGAGCAACAGCAATTGCACAATAGAGAGAAAGAACACGATCCAGAGGGCAAAAACATGTTTCACTTTAGGCTAAGAAACAGGTATCATTTTGAATTAAAAATGTCAAGATTTTTTCTATATATTTTTTTTTTCTATATATATATTCTGTGGATTGAATGGAATCCAATCAGTTCTGAGAGAAAGATTTTCTCACCTGGTGGGAACTTGGTATGGGGTTATTTCGCTTTTGTAGAGTACAAGCACTAGAGCTTGCTCCTCACAGTGAACCAAGTGATTAGTTACAAAGAATAATCTTGGGGCACAATGATTAATCTACCTTGGAGACGGTGGAGTGGAAAAGTATTGAGAAACATTACACCTCTTGAATCTCGGTTCGATTTTCAAAGACGGGCCTGAAGTGTGAAAATGAATATCTTTCTCTCTCTTAAGAAATGGCCAAAATGAGTACAGAAAAGTGCAGGCGAACTGTTGGGGCCTGTCTGGCTCAAGCACATAGTTGTCTCACACCACTAAAGAAACATACGCTTTAACCAACCATGCAGCGTAGCTTCGCCTCTCTCTTACAACAATGACTTGCAATGACTTTCTGGAAAGAGTGACTTTACCAAACTGCTCCAAACTGCTGAGGAGCATTCTAAACTAGTGTAGTCCTCCATGACTGGTGATAATGAGAAAATTTAATGGTATAAGGTTATAAAACATTTTTATTGTGCCTAAATGCCTAAAATAGAATGACCGATCACAAAATCTGCATAAATAAATTAATGAATTAAATACTTTTAGTCCTACTAGTATTTTGTATTTTATTTTGATACATTTGATGAGCAAGGATTTTGTAATTTTCCACAAAATACTTTTTCAAGAATTTGTGCATCTCTCACTCTCGTTCTTTCTTTCTCTATTATGCACACAAACAGACACACACACACTTAGAAAACCAACTACACATAGTACTGATCCAGGATATTCCAACTTTTGCACACTTATGTAAATGTGTTATTATTTACGCAATAACCAATTATGCTGCATAGATGTAATCCTAACAAACTACACACTAAAATTTTTAGATGCTTGACTACAGCTAAATATTCATGCTATAATCTGCAGCCCATTCTGAATATTTTTGACTATTATTGTTTTATTTATGGCCTCTGGAAATCTGTGAAAGTGCAATTTTCTTCAAAAAGCTAAAACCACTAACATTGCAGAGGACTGCAAATGATATCCATTAAAAAAATGTTTGATATAAAGACTGAATCTTGTATTTCTGATTTCGTATAAGAGATTAAATCAAGTGAACAAACTCCACACTCGACTGTTCTGCTTTCTTTCCTTTCTTTTGTATTTATTGTGTATTAAATAGTATGCTTTTACTCTCCTCTCAGAAATTAACACTCCTGTCACATTTAAGCAAGAAAACATGATCCATTTTTTAAAAGCTTGTTGTTGTAATGGTTTCATCTTGCCATTAATGGGTCTCACTCTTCCCCACACTGATACAGCATCATTAAATATAAATCTCCATAAATACTTTAATGATGTCTCCCCTTCTTCTTGCACTTTAATGTCTAAGAAATCACTGATATCACACAACACAGCCTCTTAGGATGTGGTGGTAGAGTACAGTGAAATCATGGTAAAAATAAAACAACTCCCCACAGTGACTGATTGAGCCGTGTGTTTTAATAGCGGGTTTCTTACATCTTTTCAGTGTGTGTTCATTTTTAACTGCAGATTTTGCATGTCATTTTCCTCATAGATTGCAGTACTTTGCTTTTTTATTTTTTTCTTGTTTTTTGGAATAATACGTCTCAGCAGATTCAAATATGCTGGTGAGGGGCCTGCACATCAAGCTGTCTGCAAAGAAAACATTTTCACCTGCAGCGGTCTGACAGGGCGGAGGAAGTGCCATTATTGCTGCATGCTTAATTGAACATTCATACTTTACCATCAAGTGTCTGCGCAGTCATGCACTGCTATCTGGTGTCAGGGGGAGACGTTTAACAGAGCCGCGCTGACGACTGTGGCATATCAGCACAGCGAACCATCAGCGTTTTCTACATGTAAATTATGTTGCAACAAAGAGACATTTTCTGATGCTCTGCCATGAAATCTTCGCCCCCCAGTTGAACATCGGGATGCAGTCTGTTGGAGTTGCAGCTGTGAGTTACTGTAATATGAAATTCATGTGAACAAAGAATAAACAGAATGGAGAGATTGCTGTGAGATGGCGAGTGTTGTTAGAAAAAACGGATGGCCATTTTATGCCCACCCCCATTCCCTCCCAACCTGGCTATGAATGTCAAAAACCACAAAAAATAAGAAAAAAAGAATCCTAACTTTATGTAGAGTGAGAAGGAATCTCACTGATGCTCTGGATTAAAAAATGTATAATCCTTGCACTTTATGTCAATGTAAAATGAAAAGAAATTCAATGAAAACCCTGTGAGATTAACCTGACCTAACTCAAAACACTTCACAGGTCAATATTTGATTTTAAAATGTTAAAAGAACTTTGTTGAGTACAGCACTGCACTTCTAAGCCCGGAATGAAAACAATATACATATTATTATTTGACATAATTTTTAGGAAAAAGCAGGCACATACAGATCATAAGGCTTGAATGATAAGGCTTTTATTTTATACATCAATGAGCTTTTTTGTTCAGCAAAAAACTGAACAAATACACAATAAAATGATTTTAACTTGAAAGTGTAAGTAGTCTTGGCTAACTAAAAATAATATACTAACAGTACAATAATCTGATTTTCATATTTTAATATTACTGGAAGTTAAATTAACCTGAAATTTTGAATTGTGCCCCTCATTTACATTTCTTTAAGTTAAAGTTTGCAAAACCAGGCTGAATGAAACACTCTGATCTGTATGTTATACACCACATTTTCTCATAAATGTTATCAGGAGCTCTAAATAAATAAAAAACATCAGTTTTTCACTCTTACAACTGACAGCATGGGCTCTGTTAATAATCACAGCTCAGGCAGTCTGACGAGTTCCAGCTGTGATGTGAAATAAATAAATAATAAACAGAATGAAGAGATTGTCATGAGACATCAACAATGTCTGTTCATCCCGTTTAAGTACGCTGAAGTTTATAAAAACACTCAACACATTCAGATCCCAGACTTAGTCCTTATCAACTCCAAATCTATACTGTACCATAGAGGTCTGCTGGGTTATTGAATTACTGAATCGAAAGGAAATAAAACAATTCCAGACCCGGTGCTGAGGTTAGGGTCGGGTGAACGGTGTAAAATATGCAGAGTAAAGTTTTGTATAAATGCTTAATTTAGTTAGCAGCTACTGATTAGGATTAATAAGTACGTTGCAAAGGCATTATAATATTGTCATATACTGAAGTGTTGCTAATTTATTTTGTCTTCTTTTTGATTTCATTCTTTTTCTTTTAAGCTGGGTTTCTCATTGGACAACAGTGAATAGGTTGTGTACATTTAAAATCTACAAAGTGCCTGAGAAGGATCTCAGAGGCAGGGTGAAGGGTGAAGTGTTTTAAAGGTAAGGGAAAATAAAGAGGAAACGCAACTGAAAAATCTTAAAGTGCATCTCAGCCCAGAGTGGGTTCATCCTCCTGGGATGCCAGTGCGTAGCTACTTTAGCCCACCCAAGCAGTACCTGTATGCCTTTCCCAACAATAACAAAGGACCTGCTGCACACCTGCATGGAGCATGTCTCATGCAGTGCACTCTAAACCAGCCACCATTCATAATGTTAGACTCTGACTCTGACTCTGAGTCCTCGGGCCTCCTAGCAAGAGAGTCAACCGATTCACTTTTGGTTCCATAAATGACCCTTTTTTGAAAACTTTTAGCTAACTTTTGAAATGTTCTTAAGGGAACCAACTTTTGGACCATTTTGCCATTATCTGTAACAATAAACATATGTATTGGCGGGCTTGTGAAGCAATTGTTTCAAATTCGTTTGACAGGTCGTTTCGCTAAGACCAAATTACTAAAATCGAGTAAAAATCTTTAGAAAGATATTGAAAGATGATACAATATTCAAAATCCGAATCATAAAACTTTATTGATCGCAGAGGAGATTGCTTGTGTGATGACTGCCATATGTGAGTCTACAACAAAAAGAAAATATGAAAGATGTTTTATCATTTAAGATGTTTTCACTTACATTTTTTCTGCAGAGTAGCCTCTTATCGTGCTGTCATTTCAGTCCTACACCTCAAAATTTAACGTAAGAGTCTCACCCATCCTCCTATTGAACTGCTCCTATGATTAGCAGTAACTTCAGCCCACAATTAGCCCCATTCATTTCCATCTTTTTTTTTTCTTTTCAGTCAGAAGCAGGTGGGTTTTTCTTTAGGGTTCTTGTTAAGGCTTTGTTGCTCTCAAGGTTTCTCCAGGATGTCTGGGAATTTTTATTCCCCTTCTCACCTCTGGCCAATTCAATGGCCTGGGTCCAGGGCTCTGTAAATAGGCTTTGTGATAAAGCATTTGTAAAAAGCCCCTTACAAATCAAAGTGGAGGGTCAGTGAGTGACATAACATACAGGTTTTTCTTACAGTAAAGGAATGATTTACAGTAAATGATTTACAGTAACAGTCAGAAAATGGTTAAAAAATTTGTGTTTTAACATTGTTTAATCTGCAGCAAATAACTGGTAATTACATTTGCTGTGTTTTGCATGCATTGTTCAGAAAATAGGCTAATTATTCTGAGAATGCCAGTGTGGTATTTCAAAAGGGTTTTCTCTGATTTAAAAAAAAAAGAAAAACTGGGAACTGTTCATGCTGACATTTCGTCAAAATATCAGGGGAAAATAATCTGGGTGCCACACTGTTATTGCAGTAATTGCGTTTTTGATGAACCAATATCAATACATGTGGCATTTCTCAAATCTCAAACATTGCAACACCAAATAAACTGATCTTTAGTGGAGGACACTTCCATCCCTTCTCTGTCCCATAGCAACACGATTTCATCTGTCCTTGACTATACCATAAGAGCTCCTTCTTCTCGGCTCCAGGAAGGCAATAATACAGCCAATGCTAATAAGGCGAGCCTGTGGGGACGATGGCAGACAAAGCTGGCATCCAGACAAATTTGCCACTTGACTTTTCTTTCTTGTATATACGTGTTGCCCAGGGGATTCAATGGAGTCGATGGCTTCACCCTTTGAATAGCATATCAGTTGGAGTGAGAGCTGGGAGACTTGGAGTAGGTACAGTATGAGTTGTTTTTGCTTGACTGCTCATTTAAGAAGTGTAGACGTTGCGTAGGCTCGCCCGGCAGCTGGGGTGTTAGGCGGTGGAGCGTCGCTCCATGAGGACCCTTTCCTTTTTCTTTTGCCTTTTTGTAGCGTGCTAGACTGCAAGATGTTCTGAATCATCCCAGACATCACTATAGACATACACATACATATACAAATTTATACTGGACTGGCCCTTTAATTTAATGAAAAATTAACACACTCATATGTTTTTTTTACCTAGAGATTTAAACTTTCAAAACTTTCTAATCTGTTGATTGCATTATCAACACTATTAATGTTTTAAAAAGTGTTTTATCATTGTTTTGTCATTTACTGCCAAACCTATATGGTCCGTATACCACAATTATTCTGAATAAAATTTTTTAATTCACTGCTTTTGTGCCGTGTGTTTTTGACTTTTTGAATGTGGGAGAATTTTTGAATTAGTTTTAAAGGCAGGTTGAAAATGGTCATATAGAATGAGGGTGAAGAACCATTTTCAGAATTGCACAATATGAACATGCAGCACCAGAATAGAAGAACTAGCTTTTCCATGAACTAGCTTATCTAGGTTGTTTAATTCACCAAATCTCTTCTAATTAAACAGGGATAGTTTACCCGAGCAAAAAAAAAAAAAAGGGGGGGGGGGTTCTCTGTTGCAAGTTCCTGCAAAGTTTTTTGCACCCTGCACCACACCACATCACTCTCCTCCAAAATGGGGAGAAAAAACATAATAGACAGAGCAGTGATGGATGGCTCTGAGGCGCTAAGAGAGCAGTGGAGAGAAGTGGACTCTATCACAGCTGTAAGCGAGGAAGGAGATCCATTTGACAAACACAGTGTCCTGCACATGCAGTGTAAAAACTGTCTGACATCCTGACACACTCCTCTGTTGACAGGTTTGGCAGGAGGAGCCAGCAAGTGAGCGCAGATGTGTGGAAACGTAGAATATCTGTGAATTCTGATGACCTGAACTGTTTTTTCTTCTTCTTCTTTTTTTTCAGAGACAAAGACACTTCAAAGCAAAACAAAGTAAACTAAGTAAAAGCAAAGAGTGACCATTCTGTGAGGTTCCATTGTTTTTTTTTTTCCATTTTAAACTTCATTATCTTATGGTTCCCAGTAACAGATTATGCTAAATCCCTGGAACAGCTGAAAACAGCTGCAGGGGAACATAACATTGACATTCGTATTGTTCAACTGTCTCGACACATCACCATCTCATTCATACAACCAACATTCAATTACCCAATGTGTTGTCCTTTACCTGGTTGCTCTGAGTGAATACAGCCTGGTTAATATACTGTATTTGAAGTCTCTCGCAGGTGGTTGTGTTCAGTGAAAAGATTCAATATAAAGTTGTCTTCCCAAAGAGAGCATTTCCATTTCACGATAAAGCTCCACCTTCAATCTCACGCCAAGTGCTTGTGACACATCCCTTGTGTGTGACTGACACGCGAGAGCATGTGAATAACAAGGAAATTGAGTCGAGCACATGTCTGAATCGTAATCGTAATTGCAGCCAATGAGATGTCAATGGTGGAGTCGTGTGGAGATCATGCAGCCTTTTTTTTCATATTTGAAATGTATTAAGATGACCTTACCATGTGTTAAGGTTACATTAGAAACAATGAGGCCACATTCCGCCAGTGAATTCATCTCCGCGAGCCAGCGGGCGTCGTTTCAGAGAATTTTATTCAAGCGCATTTGACAAAGTTTGATGCAATGGGGAGGTGGCTTTAGGGATACAGCTTTTTTTTTTTTGTCGGATGTTCTCCTCTGTCTGGGAGATCATTTTCCCCTACACTCCACCTTCGCCTTTAATTCGTTTAGGCTAAGTCAATTGTGGAACGTTCTCCCTGAATGGCAAACATCTCTCTTCATTATTTGAAGAGCGCCACCTTTCCTGAGAGAGTAACATGACACTGGGGCTAACTAGTGTTCGTCCTAGCCAAAAAAGAAAAAGCGAGTCAATGCACTGCGTTGGTATTGAAGTTGACAGCAGTTGTAGCTCAGTTTATGAATGATTTAGGGGAGGATTTTCCTTCAACGTTTTGCTCATTATTCTTAATCACACACACTTCAGCCTTTTTGGCCCATTTCCCTCCCTCATTTCCTCTGTCTTCAGGCTGACAGTGACAGATAGCAACATTGCTAGTATATCTCCACAGCGCCAGACAGGGATGTTATCACTGTCCTAAAGAAAAGCCTGGAGCCTTTTTTTTCTGGAGAGCCAGTTGATTTAAAAACAATGGAGCACCTGTCTGGAACAGACAAAATGCCGTGCGGCGTGTGAGTGCAATAGTGCAGCAGGAACAGGCCGAAGGGTTACTCAAATAAAAAAAATAAAATCAGTTAAAATACAACCTGGCCCAAATATAGTAATAGCTGTGGAGTGCAGGGCCAGGACCAGACTGGACAGAAATGTCCTCTACAGATGCTCTTACTTAATCCATGACACTCCAAATAGAATGTCATACACATTGCACCTGGTGTTGTGTACACTTCAGGAGAACACACACGTTCTCAGAGACTGATGTGCAATATCCGTCTGCTTTCTAGGAAATCCCAGTGCATGCATACATGCTGTTCAATAATTGATGGCACCAGTTTTGCCTGAACATCACAACTTTTTGGTCCAATCTTCCAAATGGATGATGACATCATTCCAGGGTCACAAATCACATAAGCTCAGTAATGAAAGTGTATATTCAAACCCGCCATAACAAACAACTATGACTCATATTTTTACGGACTTTACTGAGTCACTAAGTTAATTTTACAATTGTTTACCATTTAAAACGCCACATATGACTTCAGAAGGATACAGCAGCAACGGAGCTTCAGTGGAGAGGGTGCCGTCCTTCAAGTATTTAGGTGTCCACATCTCCTCAGACCTGACATGGACTGCTCACATTCAGGTCCAGTCTAAAAAGGCTAGGCAGCACCTGTACTACCTCCAACAACTGAGGAAGTTTGAGGTCTCTTCAGTGATCCTCAGGACTTTCTGTGCAGGCGCTGTGGCGTCATCCAAACACAGAACATCACATTCTGGTACGAGAATAGCTGTGTTCAGGTCCATAAAGCTCTTCAGTGAGTGATCCGTGCAGCAGAATGCTGCTCCAGGTCTGTTCTCCCTCCTCTGCAGGACATTTACACCAGGAGACGTTGGTCCAGAGCTATTCGGACTCAGGCAGAGGGTACCGCGACATCAGGGCCAAAACAGAGAGACTCAAGAGAAGCTTCTATCTTCAGGTCATCCTTGTCCTGAACCAGAACATGCCCCCACTCCCCCATAGCAGTCCAATCAGAACATGCCTCCACAGTTGCATACCATATAATTACCACAAGGGACTCATAACATATTCATTTCCATATGTAAGAGCTGTCATACTTCATACCATATCTGATTTATATTTCACCACACACTGCTACAATGTACATGCTGCTACACTAATGCTGATATTCCACTGGTCTTTCTGTTTACATTACTCTGTTTACATCACACTGCTTGCATCGCTCTGTTTTTACATTGCTGTGCTAGTATGGCATAATGCACTTTAATATTCCATTTGCACATTGTACACACTGCGGCTACATTTATACAATTACATATTAAACCTCATATTTTAGCCTATAGGTGACATTTTTATCCTAACTGTTCCTTGTTTAAGTAGTTAAGTTATTTACTTTTAGATTGTGCTTTAGAAATGTTCAGATTGTGTTTAAATTTTAAAATTGTACTTACATTTAGACTTATATCTATTTACTTGTACTTATTTTATATGTCTCAGAAAATTAAAATTTCTTTAGAGGTGGGCATAGATAAAATTTTTTAACGCCGATAACCTCATTGGAATCTTTGTGTTAACGCCCCCCCGGACAGAGTATAGACACGGCTTACTCTGTCCGGGGAGGGGGTGCAGTTAACGGTTATTGCGCGATAAGAATCTCGCTCCATTAACGGCCCAGCACTAATTTTCTTCTATTTAAAATATACTTATTTTCTATAGTGTCTGCACAGTCAAAATATACTTATTTTCTATAGTGTCTGCACAGTCAAAATATACTTATTTTCTATAGTGTCTGCACAGTCAAAAGGACAGTTTCAGGATACATTTCACTGCATGTTGTACCTGTACGACTATGAATGTGACAAATAAAAAATCTTGAATTTGAATCTTAAAAACACAGAGAAAATAGATCTATAAAGGTTTTCTCTTACCTCAAACATGCTCAGTCAGACAAGAAATGTTATTTCTTCTCTAATAATAACAGTAATCTTAGCAATAGAGATAATGGAAGAAAAACATGAAGTATTTTTCAGTTATATAAGTAATTTCAGTGCAAAACTAAAGGAGCAAACTAGTAGATTTGACTGATTGCAGTCCTGTGCAAAAGTCTGCAGTCATGGGAATTGCTTAAAATGATGGATCTCCACAGTGAATGTGTTTTTGCCTATAAAACAGTATATAACAGAATAAACACAAACCAACATAAATACAGAAAAGCATAACAAGATTTTCTTTCTTTTCCTTGGTTGAAAGAATACAGTAAGAAGAAAACAGGCTTGGTCCCTGGCTTCTCAGCACACTTCAGCCATCACATACATTTGTTAAACTGAAGCAAGAACTGGATGGTAATTGAAATACTGGACTTCCTAGAGGAGAGGCTTGGAAATGGGTCAGCTAACACACTAAAGCACACATAAAATAACCAGGTATTGTTTATTTGTTTTTAATCTAATGCTTGTGGTGCTCAAGGAAATGGCTTTGCAAGTCATTTTCTCAGATGTGTAATGTTAGAACACTTTAGTACTGTGTGTTTGAGTTAGAGGAAGACTTGTGAACTGTTCTAACAGCACTATTCTGGTAAATGGTATTTACACAAAACAACATGCATAATTTCTGCATCAGTAAAATAAAGGTCCATAAATAAAACCCATCAGAATATCAGACGTTCTGACTGGTATATGTTTTTAGGCAGATTTTAGGCAGATTTTCATTTTCTTTGTGTATACATTGTCTTCTGACAGTTTTCAAGTACCTGTAGGCTGGTGATTGAACAATGCCATACTGAAATGAACTGAAAAGTAAACAGTGACTCAACACACACAGGAATAATCAGCTTCAGTGCTTAATCTGATCATAAGAGTGCTGTCCATTCTCAGTGAAGCTTGTTATGGAAAGGTTCAGTGAGGAGACAATATACAGAAAAGACTGTAAGCAAACGTGGTCTTTCTTTCAGGCATGGGTGTCTGTCATATATGTGACATGAGACAGGACACAGGCAGACCTCAAATTTTCCACTCTTGGTTTGACAGCTTTTTTCGTAAGTGAGCACAAGCCTAAGGTAAAGCTTGATGGCCACGCATCATTAGGTCATTGAAATAGGGGTCAGCAGGTTGGGGAGCTCTGCTCTGCTGCAGGCTGACAGCTGGCCGTGTTTTACAGTAACCACGTCAATTCACACGCTCCTGCCAAAGTCAAGCTCAAGTGTCATAGGATTCTGTTACCCCAAGAGAGGCGACGAGTGTAGCTTTGAAGCAAAGATAGTATTTAGGAAGGGGGTCAGCAGGTTAAAATGCATCCATATTTTTCAGGGGAAAGGCAAACAAGTCAAAATGAGAGGAACGTCTAGCAGATAACAAAGGCATGGTGTATTCAGGTTTAATGCATTCTCCCTCACAGCTCATTTATACAGTCCAAACATTCGGCCGATACCGCATTTGGGTTTGGGAAAAAGGAAATTATTTGAATAAGATATAAATGGGGAATTTTCAGTCTTGTTTTGCAGAAAGAAAATGAATCTTTTCCATTTCACCATGTTTCATCTGAGTTTGAGAAAGTAGAGACCGAATTATATAATAGCAAAAAAAATTACTTGTGACTTCTAAAGAATTAAAGGAATTGCTTCTCGTCTTCCATTTCACAAAAGACTACATTTAAAGTAGAATGGAAACACTAAAATCTTAAAATTTGTTAGTCATTGTCACGGTCGCAGGGGCTAATCCCCCACGACCGAGAGCTGTCCTTGAAAAATCAGGCTGGAAACCAGGGCTCCATGCTTACGTGTGTTTATTCACAAAAATAAAGGAAAGAAGGCACGCGGGCCAAAACAGAAAATGAGGTTCAGGAACAGGGCAAAACAAAGCAGGACCACGGCACACATCAAGCTCATAACAGACGATGGACAGACAACGTGAGGGTCACACAAGCAGAACTTAAATACAGAACATAATCAGGGGACAAAACACAGACAGGTGGTAACTAAGGACATGTGACACAAGCAGAACAAAACATGACGCCAAAATAAAGGTCCCAGAACACAGAACAGAAACCACAACCCAAAAACCCAAAAAAAAAGCAGTGGCATTCACCTGCCACTGACCAAGCCGTTACACCTCTTTAACCTTTTGTATGCCCTGAACATTATCTATCCAAAACAAATGAGGTATACACTCGAAGCAATTCATCTTTTTCGAGTTTAGTGGCTCTCAAATCTCACAGCACACAAGATTTCTGAAAACAAAGCTTGTGCTGTGACTTTTAATGAGAAAGTCAGATATGACATTCCCATTAAACTGACTTTGACTCTGAAGTAGATAAATGTTAAGGGATTATTACAACATTTTATATTTAGATTCAATAATAGTAAAATATTGTAAACCGTAAGTCCATAATTTGACTGTTATTGTTTAATCTCTGGAATAGGTGTTTGTTCAACTGTAAATTCATACGTCATACATATATCACAAAATACGTTCAGTAAGCCTTGTATTGATTTCAACAGTACTTTTTTGGCTTTAATTGTTACCTGAAGGGTACATTTTATAATACTGCAATGTAACAAGACATCTGTTAAAAAATGTTTTATTTGATTAACTTAACCCATGCTCACTGTTGAACTGGAAAAAAATATTTCAGCTAATCTTTGTTTACAATATAAATGTACAGTAGCACTTATTTTCCTTGATTGTTACTTGAAGGGTACGTTTTATAATACTGTAATGTGAAAAGACATCTTCTGTTACTGTTTTAATTTATGCAATTAACCCATGTTCACTGTGACAGCTGAATCTTATCTGAAATATTTCTTCAGTTGTGATGAAATGCAAAAAACAATCCAAATGCAGAGAATTAGAAAACTGTAGGATTTATTAATTCCAAAGTCCAAAAGGGAAAAGGGAACCTAGAATGGGGACCAAGAATAAACAGGCTCAGTAGCTACACTAGACAAGTATACTTCACACTGGGTCCTAGTCAGCATTGTCTATATGTACATTCTGCCCCTAGTATTCAGGTGATGCCGATCTAGGCCTAATTGGTCTAGTGGAAGTCCTGGAGTGCTGTTAAGGATTCAGTAGAGCCTGCTTGCCACTCCCTTCCACCTCCTGTGCCAAGCCTCACAGAATCCCCCTCTCCACAGCTGGCTCCAGACACCCTAGGACGACCACAACGACGTGGGGCAGGTGAGGGTGGTGGTAGCTCAGTAGGTAGGATACTTGTTCGAATCCTACCTACAGCACCACCACTGGGTCCCTGAGCAAGACCCTTAACCCCAAGTTGCTCCAGGGAGACCGTCCCCTGTAGGTAGGGAATGGAAGTCGCTTTGGGTAAAAGCATCTGATAAATGCCATAAATGTAAATGTATAAATGTCAATCAGGATGGGACCTATGAAAGCTCTCAAAGAGACCAGGATCCAAGACATCCGACACATTCACCCAAGATTGTTCCTCAGGACCATAGCCGTCCCAGTCAATGAGGAACTCCAACCGCCCACTGTGCCAATGTGAGTCTAGAATGTCCAAGATACGATATGCCACCCCACTGTTCAAGTCCAAGTCCACCAGACTCATTGGCCAGGATGAAATAGGGGAGTAAATTGCCGGTGACGGTCAGCATGCAGTTTTGGTTTGCGGACAGCTCGTTGCAGATGGACGTGGAATGCCTCCTATACTTGACCACACTGGTTAAGCACTCGTCCACCGCAGGCACATCAGTGCGTTTGGATTCCCATGGGAGAAATGGAGGCTGGAACCCTAAAACACATTGGAAAGGAATTAGTAACAAGGACGAATGTCTCAAAGAGTTCTGAGCACATTCAGCCCAGAACAGGTATTTCGCCCAGAAATGCTGATTTTGAGCACAATACAACCGGAGAAACCTGCCAGTCTTTTGATTCAGTCTTTCTACTTGGCCATTACTTTGAGGGTGATACCCTGATGTCAGACTGACATTGACCCTTAGTCTGGAGAAAAAGCCCTCCAAACCTGAGATGTGAACTGGGGTACCCGGTCTGAGACAACATCCTCCAAATGCCGAATAGGTGGAAAACCTCACTCTGAAGTAACTAAGCAGTTACTAGAGCTATTGGTATACCAGGTAAAGGGATAAGCCGACACATATTTGAGAAGTGGTCCACCACCACCATGATAGTCGTTTTCCCCTCAGATACCGGAAGGTCGGTAATGAAATCAATGGCAGTATGAGACCAGGGACATCGAGATATGGGTAGTGGTTCTAAGAGTCTGGCAGGAAGCTGTCGAGGAGTTTTAGATTGTGCAAAAATAGGACAAGACAGTATGAAATCAGATACATCCTCTCGAAGGAAGGCCCACCAAAACCAGCCAGAGAGTAGCTGAAAAGTCTTAGATATTCCAGGGTGACCAGTACTTAGTGTGGTATGTGCCCACTGTATCAACTGACTTCTAAAACTAGGGGAAAGAAATAGTTTACTTGCGGGAGTTATTGTTCCAGATTAGTTATATTGCCTCTGCATGCCACCTCGGTTTGGAGCTCCTGGTTTAGTCCGCAATGAAAGATTGTTAGGAGCGGTGCGTCACTCCACCTGCTCCCGGCAGCCAACGTACGAAACTCCAACGCAAACTCGGCCGCGGTCCGAGCTCCTTGACGCAAGTCATAAAGCTGATCATTTCCAGACTTCCCAGATGGAGGATGATCAAATACTTGGCGGAATGCAGTCACAAAAGCCTGCTGTTCACGGAGGATGGAGCTTTGGGAGGTCCACAATGCTATCGTGAGGAGCGAGATCATGAAGTGTACTCGATCATTGTATGTTAGGAATTTACTAGGTCTATGCTCCATATATAATGAACATTGCATCAAAAACCCATGGCAGTGTGCTGGATCACCCCCGAAATGCTCAGGTAGTCCAAGTTTGATTTCATTTGCAGAGATTGTTCTGCCAGGATGTCTCTGAACTCCACAGGATCCATCTTGCATGAGTGAAGTATTTTGTGATGAAATGCAAAAAAGAATCCAAAAGCAGAGTATTAGAAAATAGTAGGATTTATTAATTCCAATGTCCACAAGGCAAAAGGGAAAACCAAGTCCAAATCCAAGGTCAAAAAACAGAAAATCCAAGGCAGCAAACAAAAAGATAATTAAAAGAAAAGCAGCATGGCAGTGTCAGAATGTATATGTAGGTATGTTTGTATGTTTTCATGTATTTGATAATGCCAATGGGCTTTTTAGCATTTTAGAGGTACTGGTGATTTTTGTTTATTTTCTTTACTTTTATGCTAAGGTTGTACTTTTTAGCAGAATGTTTCGGTCATCGACTCCTGAATCATCCCCCGACTTTAGAACCCCTGAAGATTTTTAACAACCCCAGATCCTTTCTGGGATTTAAAAAACAGCTCAGACCCTTATGTTAGTAAGTTTTACATGATCACTTCAACAAATGGAAACAGAAAAATAGAAGTTCAGCTGCTTGAGGCAGATATGCTTGCTTTCTTATTTTATTACTTAATTTAATTTGATCATACATTTTTTAACGGACAAAATTCTTAACCACTGGTTATTATTTTGAAAGGCAACAGGCATTATTTTATCAGTGTATATATCAGTCTATTGTGTATATATTAGTGCTGGGCCGTTAACGGCGTTAACGCGCTGCGTTAATGCAAGACTCTTATCGTGCCATAAAAAAATATCGCCGTTAATCTATTCACAAAGTTGGGTTGGGAGCTGGGTCTATACTACACAAGGGATGATGACTTTCACCTTGATATTTCAGCACGGATTTACTCTCTCTGTCTGTCTCTCTCTCTCTCTCTCTGGTTCTGGATCGTGCCCGTTTTAAACCTGTCTCGCTCTCTCTGTCACTCTCTCTCGCACGCGCGCTCTCTATGTGCCTCTCTCTCTCTCCTTCGTGACTTTTCCGGAGCGTGCGGATCATCTTTCTCTCTCTCTCTCTGTCTCTCTCTCTCTCGCTCTCTCTGTCTCTCTCTCTCTCTCTCCCCCTCTCTGTCTCTCTCTCGCTCGCGCGCTCATCTCTCTCTCTCTCTCTCTCTCT
>JBBPDC010000038.1:12679458-12690440 GCA_037974485.1 Hemigrammopetersius urotaenia
ATCAAACAGAAAAACACAGACCCAGAAAACCCAAACAAAAACACAGTGGCCTTCACCTGCCACTGACCAGGCCGTGAAAACACTCTTCAAAATCAGAGGTTCCAAATTGAACCATGAATGACTCTTTGGAACTATGCCACAGAAGTATGGCTTTTAATTCTTTAGGTAACCAAACAAGGGTGCTTCCTGAAATATTAATTTTAAATGGAACCTTTTTTAAAATCAAAGCCCTTATAGCCCTTTTTTCTAGAGTTGCATACGAAAGTCAATGGAATTTAGTTCAACTTATCATACCACATTCATGCCCACTTAAATCAGACCCCAGGGTGCCAAAAAGAGAACACATAAATAACAAGTCTGTATCTACTTCTAAAGATAAATAGCAAACTTAGTGGGAGTGGGAATTATCTGCTTTTAGTCATCTGTGACGCACTTTTTTTCCTCCATGCCAACGGTTTTGAATCCAAGGCTGCAGAAAGGATTGTGGCCTATTTAATGTTGAGCTGGGTTTGCTCATCATATTTGATCAAAGATATTTAGTCTTAGCATAGAACATAAACCAGCTGCAACAAATAAAGCCCATACACAAACACACACCAATCTAGTGGGCTTCGAAATTTATGTGTGTGCTATTCATTACAAGAGTATTTCTCTGGTCCCCTGTATCTCCCCCTGGAGTACAATGCAATGTACATGTAAAGCATAATTGAAAGCATATTCCTTTCTGTTTAGCCCAGCAAGTTCTAAACTCAGTACATATGCTTGGTAGTGCACTACTGTTTCATAATAATATCTAACAAAAAAAAAAAAAACTAAAGTAGTAAAGAAAAAGGTAACATTTTTTGACAGCACACAAAACACAAAGGTAAAATTTCATTATGCTAATGCCATGCTTTAGAAAAAAAATGTATTTAATAGCCGGCTCCCTTTAATGACTGCCAAGTGTAAGATATTCATGAAGTGCTAACTCTTCTTCTAGACAGTATTATGCACGGCGCTGTTTACCTTCAGGGATGCGGATGAAATGGATTAATAAACTGACCTTAATGTGCTGTTGCGCTTTTTCTTCAGGGGATTCTTCTCAAACATGGAGGCAAGTAGGGAGACAAATCCAACAGGAACAATATGTTGTTTGGCAAAACGAATACAGTGGATTTAGGCAGCTCAGTCATGGCTGTTTTATGTGGGCTAATTAGGCATCAAAGTGACTACTAAGCTGCAAGTGTCTTCCTTGAAGAGATACTACCACAAAAAAAATAAATACCTATCCATACAAAAGCATAAACCCAGAGTGCGAGCAGGGCCAAATCCCACCTATGTTAGGCAGCACCTGTGGCCAGGCATGCTCAACACATGAGTGCTAGGGGAAGCACTGTCAGGGAAGTACAGAAGAAAGCGGTATCTGTAAAACCCACTTCCAGCAACGTATATAATGAAAATACAGAAACTCTCAAAAGTGGTCTATAATGCATTTTGGAACGAATCCCTTATATATGATAATCCTATATGTATGATAAAGAAATATGACCATATCCTAATACTTTTTTTAACAACACATAATATAGACCTTGACTAAGCCACTTTTAATCCTAAAGCAGCTGCAGTTCATGCATTTCCACACTGTGCACAGTAAAATGTATTAGCATGCGATAGGCCAAACTCATAGTCAGGTAAAAGTATTGAGGCTTTAGTGTAACAGTCCTAGGGTGGACAAAAAACACTAGTCCAGTATTCCAGTGACAGTACACATACTCTTGGTAAAGTAACAGTATATATCCTTTTTATTTATATTTACTGCTTTTAAATGTTCTTAATATCAAGAGTAAAAGAATTGCAACATGTAGGGCTCTTCAACTATGATGATTTTGTTTATTTGTTGATGATTTTGTTTATTTGTTTATAGTGTCATGTCAGCTCGGGTACAGGGAACACAAATGCAAGAGTTTACGAAACTTAAACAGACTTTAATGACAGAGAGTTGAATCGAGTGGAACACAAGAACAAAACACATGAAGATTCCCTCTTTAAGAATCACTCGATTGGACCCGTTCAGATGCTAAAGAACCTTCCATCCATGGACAGGGTCCCAATACTTGAACCACTCCACTACAGGAGCCACGAGGAGCTCTACGGTTGGAGGCTCGACTTCCTGCTGAGCCTCTAGGGGTTGAGTCCAGCCTACAGGCACTTTCGCCTTGCTGGTCAGTCTAGGAAAAGGACATACAGACACAGTCAAGTTAATACCTCCTCCAGATAGTTTCAGAATGCATGTGACACACAGCCCTCGCTCTTCTCATGCCTGCCCTACGGCGCTCAATAACACAAGTCTAAGAACTAAACAGCTTCTCAAAATGTCTGGCATCTGTAAGCACAGGAGCACAGATTGTTGAAATTTTGGTTTAAAGTGATATATTGTAAATATACTGAAAAATAAATAGATTGTAAATATACTGTCACCAGTGCAGAAAAAAGAATCAGTAACTGACTGTTAATGACTGAAATGTAACAGAATAGTACATTCACTATATGGAAAAGAGGTGTTCCACACCTCACACCTCATTAATGAATTTACTTCTAGTGAAGGGCCTTCTTAATGCTTCAGCATACCAAGACATTTTGTGCAAAGCCATGCTTCCATCTTTGAGGACACAGGTTTTGGAACAACCTTTTCTGTTCCAGGATGACTGTGCCCCAGTAAACAGAAAAATAAAGACATGGCCGGATAAGTTTCAGCGTGGAAGGACTTGGATTAGTCTGCAAAGAGCCCTGACCTCAACCCCATCCAACACCTTTGTGTTGAACTGGAACGGTGATTGCAATCTATGTCTTCTCATCTAATATCAGTGCCTGGCCTCATAAATGCTCTACAGAATGAATGGGCACGAATACCCACAGAAACTCCAAAATCTTGTGGAAAGCCTTCAAAGAAGAGTGGAAGCTGTTATAGCTGCAAATGGAGGACCAACTCCAAGTCAATGTGTTTCAATGCAGTCTTATTACTGTAATATCCCTGTTGGTGAATTGGTCAGGCATCCCAATACTTTTGTCCATATGGTGTAGATTCCCTTCCTCACAAATACACTGTTTCATGCACCAACTTAACCAAAACATGGGTTACATAAGAATATATATAACTAATTACTCCCCAGCTGTAGCACAACCATTTTCTATGACTATGTAAAAGAAGCATGATGCTGTGACATGCTGCCTTAGTTTAGGTTGTTTAGTTTTATCAGTAGAATACAGATTAGAAGTAAAGCATATTTATGTTGGGATTCAAATTAATCAGAAATGGCAGACTGCGATGCAATCAAAACAAGAAATGACTCATTCTTTACGCATTTCTTTACATTCCAAAGTATTTGTGACAAAAGCACTGAAATGTCACTTGTTTAAAGGAAAATAAATAATCACATTAGGCTGAGTAAGCCAGCAAACAAATGAGTATTTTCATAGACAATGCATATTCAAATGATCCCATATTACCAATTAACACCAAACAGCAATTGAAATTATTCACCTATCAGCACACATGGGAAACAGAGGAATCTCCGTGTTATTGGTGTTAATGGCAAGGTCTACTAACACACACAAAAGTTGAAATTGTGACAATATTGCAGCATGTAGCCTGCCAAAAAACCTCACTGAAGCTGTGTTGATATGCTCACCTAGCTTCTATGTACCTGCAGAAAAATATCAAATCTGCTGTGGGTGTCTTTCTGTTCTGCAACCATGCTTTTCATACACATTGTCTTTCACCTACATCCAGTTTCTGCTGGTGACCTGGTGGTTATGGAGTTGGCACTGTCATCAAAAGGTCATGGGTTTGTATCCTAGGATCGCCAGTGGCACCACTGAGGTACCCTTGAGCAAAGTACGGTACCCACAAACTGCTCCCCGGGCTCTGTGTGGCTGACTGCCCACTGCTTCACTTGATGAATGGGAAAATGCAGAGAAATTTGTGTGCTGTGCTATGGTGTGTTTGCGCTTGACTGTAAGGGGGCACTTCAGAAACCAGCTCTGCAGCTGAAATGACAGCAGATATGAGTATGCTCATTCCAGTGCTTAGAGTGAGAAAGACATGTTAGAGTCATTGTTTTGCTCACAGGATTCCTCATTTAAAGAGGGAAAGAAGATTATTGGGTATAGCTGCCAAGTGAGCTAAATTCTCGGTTTTCACAGATTCAAATGATCACTATGCATCTAAATGATAATTACCATAATAAATTCCATAATACGTTCTTAACAATAATGTCCAGCTGATGGCCCTGATGGTTAGGGAGTTGCCCCTTAATCAGAAGTCTGTGGGTTTGAATCTCAGGACTGCTAGGGGGCACCACTGAGTGTGTGTTGTCGGTGATAAGAAATGAGTGTGGTTATTCAAATTAAAGATTTTTTAGAAACATATACGTAATACCAATGGAAACCTTGAAGCCTCTAGTTTTCAAATATGAAATGGTGCTTTGTAAATAGAGTAAAAAGAAGGCATGTGATTTTCTGTCCCGCACCCATGCTCTCAGCTATTCAGATGTAAAACAACAATCTGAATACCTGAATAGCAATGATGTGATTGGCTGATTGTGCAGCAGGGGACACAGAACATTTCACTGCTGTAAACAAATGCATATGCTTGTTCCACAAACTGGAAAACAGCGAGGATGAACAGAGGCACTTTGAGCTTCTCTTGAGTAAGTAGCCTATATCTGTTTTACTAGCTGTTGGTGCTATTTTGGTTAGCTTATGAAGCTATATCTAGTCTTTTGCTGGCCAGATGATCTTATGCAGGGTGCAGGGAAGGATAACAAAAATGGAAGTGTGGTGCATGTACTGTGCACCTTTCTCTTCATCAGAAAAGAAACTGTTATGCTGCTTGGCATTGTGATTAGACTGCATATTTTTATTTATACTTATATATTTAAACTTTACATATACTTATATACTTACACTTGTATGTTTATACTGTTGTTTTACTTACACTATTTTTCCATTTATATGATACTTATTTCTTCTATTTTCACTGTGTGTAGCAGAGTCTGTGTTGTACCAGCAATAACTGCATGTGACAAATAAAAGTCTTGAATTCTGAGTAAGTATTTTTAGAAGATTTAGTTACGACAAAAGCTTTGGGAGCAGGGCCAGGTAGGCAATGACAGCCATTGACACATTTCCATTGATAGGGGGAGAGGGAATAGGCATGTGAAAGAGCAGAGAAAAGGTGGGTAGTCTTACTACATAGCATTTCTGAGTGCATTTCCTACCTTTTTTGTAGCCAACACATATGTTTACAAGGTTCAAACTCCAAAGTCTTGCTCAGACATATTTAGGGTGTCTTTTTTACTTTGTCTGAAGACCTCTGAAAATAGTTTCTTGTCATGTCATGTTTACACAATATTTAAAAAAACAAATTTCATTACATTTACTTCACTCACATATTATTATTGCTGAGATTCTCCAGAATGGAACCTTTGTATATATATATTAGTTTGATGAAATATTTATAAAATGTAAAGGTGTAGTAGATTGCCTCAAAGTGCCAGAAAAGTCTTGGAACTCAAGGGTTAAATGTCTAATAGACTTGCAATGATGCCGTTTTGTTTTGGGTTATTGCAAGAGGTACTTGGGTTATCAGGAGGTACTACATGTATGTGTATGTATCCATAGCCTACAGTGACAAATGTTCTGAAGTGTCAAAACCTTATTACAATTGACTTGTTGACTTGAAAATTTCAATTCAAGTCAATAACCTTATTGACTTGATATCATTCCAAACTAAGCTTCACTGACAACAGACTGGCTTTTGGCCTGGCTATTTCTGTTTCATGACTTAAACCCCATTGAAAGCCTGTGAACTGAGGTGGAGAGCTCAAACGTGAAGACTGAGGAACCTGCATGATTTGGAGAGGTTCTATATTGAGGAGCGGACCCAGATTCCTTTGTATTCTCCAGCCTCATCAAGAATGGTACATGGTAAGAAAATGGTACATATATTAAATTCTGTTTTATTTAAAAATGAATAAGGTTTTTGTTGCTTTATGCAAAGTTTACTCTTCATGTTTTCAGGGTGGGAATTGAGCTAATTAACCACAAAGACCTTCTTTACCCATCTTTCCCAAGAGGGACAATAATTATAGAGCTCAATGTATACGTTAGGCATACTGAATAAAATGGCAGCTCAGTGTAACAAGGACACTACAGTGGAAAATTGGCACCCTGTGAGATCACCCAAACTTAATAGAACCGCTTGAACCTCATTATCCAATCTAGACCCAGCTGTATAATCATTTTTAATATCAGCAAGAACCAAGAGGGGAGAATCTCATCGCTAGAGACTATCTCCAGCACCAAGGCTGTACAGTTGCAAAGGTCTACAAGAACTTCAAAGGAGCCTCCAGGTGTTCTGCTCCTCGTCCAGGTGTGTGTTGAGAATTCTGTTTGCTTCTACTCAGCATAATCCTCTATATTTTTAACCAAAACACCGAACGACCTCCTCAGACGATTAACTCATTAACAAAAAGGGAAACTAGAAAAAAGCACCACCTGCACGTTTCGGGAAGAGCTGATTTGTTCTCCCTAGAAAAGACACAGTTTTCCACCACAGCAGGTGGCTGTATGGATCCAGCAGTCATCCTCAGCATGAAAGGATTAGTGATGAGGACTAGATATTAGGAGTGTACTGGTCTTTCTTCCATAATCTGCAGAATTGTGTGCCAGAACAGGACTAGTTCAAAACCAAAAATGTACATTTCTTTTCATCTTCTCAACTACGCAGCTATGGGAGCAGATTTGCGTAAATCTTAGAGCAACAGTGCAGAAATAGATTTCTGGTGGAACATGAATCTAGTTGTGTCGTGCAGGTCCATATCCATAAGCCCATTGTAAACTACAGTAATAGGCCTTTGATTGAGGATTAGCTAATCCTGTTCGTCTTAAAGCTTATCCTGTCCTGGACCCCTGAGGAGCACAATGAAATGTGGGCTGAAGTCTGTCATGGTATTCCTATGTTGATCACTATCCCGATCTGAGCTAAGTGGTATTAGCCAACCAGTTGTCATCTCATCCGGGATAATCCAAGTTTGGGATGGATTTGTTCGTGTTACAATGGATAGGTCGTCCTCACCGTTTATGAACTCTGTGCTCTGGTTTGTAACTCTGCTCAGATCTGTTTAGTCCATTTAAAGCAGCGCTGTAAATATATGCCCGTGTTGTGAAGGATTATAATATTAGCAGAACAAATTGTGTTGTTGGAAAAGAACTGCCGCATTTTAATGACTAAGCCCAACAAATACAAATTACCTTCATGCCGCTGTATAAATAATGTATAAAATCAGACATTAGTGGCACCGGTGGTTCACTAAAGATTTATTGATTTAATTGGTCTGTGTAATTGGTGTTAACCATTGCTAATTAGCAATGGTCCTGGCGCAATGGAGTCAATCAATCAGTAGTTTTAGCCAGAAATTAGGTTGTTTGGTAGGTACTAGGAGTTGCACACTATACTTAGTTGGGGAAAAATCCATCCTGAAGTCACTGTCGGGGGTGCCTTTTGATTCAAAGACAGTTAGTACTTACATAAAGTAACAGACTGCAAATATAGTCATGAAAGGAAGTACTCCTTTCAAAGCTATGCTGCCTTCATCTTAAGCAGTTTAGTCTCTCTGGTTCCCTGGGTAAGCCAGTAGAGAGCGAAATAAGATCAACTCCAACCTCCACACAATCAATTCATCCCAGCCATCCCAGGACAAACATCAAACACATTGATTGAACACACTGCTCCAGCGAACGTGATGTGATCAGCACTAGCTATTGTGTATGGTGTCATCGATTTCTCAAATCACTACAGGCCTAAGAGAAGACACCAATCCCTTCGACAGCAGACTTTAGAAGCGAGGCTGAGTACCATTTGACATTAACTTGCAGCAGCTTACCCCACTAAAACATCTACAGACAGACAGTGGGAACAAGACATTTTTGAGTGTAGGGAACTGTACTGTCATGTTCATCATGCAATGTGTGCATTGCTTTCAGTAGAAACTCTAAAATCATCTTTCATTTTTTTACAATATAGGTACATAAAGTAAGTTCCTTTCTGACACATATATTTATTTCCAGTTCTAAAATCTGATTGGCTAAGCCACATTCAGAGCTGCTGTAAAAAGACATCACATACTAGACTTGCATATGACCCCATACTTGCATAATTCTATATTAATGCACCCAGCTATTAGGAAACACTCATTGATTATTAAGTTAATAAACTATTTTGTTCAGTTGAAGGATTGTTGATTGTGAATACTATGAGTTAGTATTTATTGAACACGGGTGGGATTTGCCACAGCTTTATAAATGGCATAGTCTCTTAACTGTAGTATAGTAATTGTTTCACGAAGTGTCTTTAGCTTGTCTTCAATTATTTACTTGGCGACTGTGCAAAAAACAGAGAACGCCCTTTTATTTACTTAATTTCAAGACAAAATTTGCTGCTTATTGCACTTCTGGTTAGACCTAAACTGCATTTCGTTGCCTTGTACTTGTACATGTGTAATGACAATAAAGTTGAATCGAATCTAATCTAATATAAAATGACAATAAATAAAATCTCTTCGAGTTATTGCAGCTTTAATAAACAGTTTTACAAATTTGTATTTATTTTACTATGGACATCGCAAACAAGCAGAGAGACAGGTGTGTCAGATTATGTCAGATAAGGAGACTGAATGCCTGGATTTCTGCTCACCTAGATGGAAGTGATGATAGAGAAGTTTAAGTCATAAAGACAAAAGGCAAATCAATTTTATCTTCCATAGGCAAAGTCTATTTTACATTTACAGCATTTGGCAGATGCTTTTATCCAGAACAACATTCATTTCCATGGCAGCTGACCTAACTTTGATTATGAAAAATAAATCTTGTTCAGGACATTGCAAGTAAATTCTAGTAGATTTATGGTGGTATTATATTATGTAACAGCTAAACAGATTAGCTAGCCTGCTATCTCTGTTTGTCTCCATTTCCCTGCTTCTGAAATTGAGGTCACACAAGCTAGTGTTATGAGTGGGCAACATCATAGAAGACTATCTCAGGGCCATAGCAAAAATGTGATTTCAGTCGTATGCTGGTTGTCAGGGATAGCTCACATGTATTGGGCACATAATTGCAGTAAGAATTACCTCTATTACTGAGGCCAGAGAATAAACAACTCAACAAAAATGTCATCGTGGTTTCTCAGGTCACAATAATTTCATCACAAAACTATAGAATTATTAGAGGATAAACACAAAAATAGACAGGAGATTTAATCACTGTTTGAACTCATGGTTTGGCAATGTTATTTTTACTTATTTACTTTTGACCTTCCTCTTCCTGTTTACTGTCACCAGAGATTTCAACCATGCGCAACATATACCACCCTGTAGGAGTACACGGCGGCGGTGACTGACTACACCAGCAAGTGTATCAAAGGCCATCACCATATTCCCCAAATATAAGTCTGCTGAGAGCTCAAAATTTTTAGAACAGGTGATAAGGCTGCCCTAAGCCTGACCCTGTCCCTGGCCATCAGAGCAGTGAAGCATGCATATGCTCAGAAAATACATGGCCACTTCCAGGACGCAGGGATTCTACAGCACATGTGGAAGGACACCTGCCTGTGACAGTGAGGTCTCCCTTCCAGATGTGTTGAATTACTTCTACACATGGTTTAAAACACAAAATGACATAGCAACAAGGAAGACATCCCCCACACCCAATGACCATCTGCTCTGTATGACCATTACTGATGTGAGGAAAATTCAACCCACAGAAGGGTGCCAGACTAGACAACATTTCAATAGACTAGCTGGCAACACCACCATCTCAACACCAAAGTGCTTCAAAGCCATGACTATTATCCCAGAACCAAAGAAGTCATCAGTATCTTGCCTCAGTGATTACCGTCCCATTACCCCCACACCCATCGTCATGAAGTGCTTTGACAGGCTCATCATTTGGCACATAACATCACAGTTGCCCCCTCACTGTATCATCCCTACCACTCAGCACATAATGCCATCACTACATCACCTGGCCCTCACCCACTTGGACAAAAAAAAGTCACTTATTTGAGAATGATTCTCATGGACTTCAGTTCTGCATTCAACATGACCATTCCTCACCATCTGTTTGGAAAGCTGATAATCCTGGACAGGAACACCTCCCTCTGCATCGACACCCTGAACTTCATCCTGACTGCGAGATCTCAGTTAGGATGTGAGCAACATCTCCAGTACCACCACACAGGGCTGTGTGCTCAAACCTCTGCTATTCACACTGCTGACCCACAAAATGTGCAGCTAAAGCACACCCTCATGTTTGGTGATGACAAGGCTGTGATGGGTTTGATCAATGGAAATGATGAGGTAGTATACAGAGAGGAGGTGCTGCAGTTAATGGACTGGTGCAGAACCAACAAGTCTCTGAATGTTAACAAAACAAAAGAGATAGTTGTTGACTTTAGGAGGGCATGCCAAGATCACTACCCACTGAACATCAATGGCTCCTTAATCAAGATCATGCAGAGCATCAAATCCCCTGGTGTGCACATTGCAGGGAACCTCATGTGTAACCTCAAGTGCATTCCTTATTCTCACTATGTTTTACAGAAGGACTAAATAAAGCATTATATGCAGCTGCATTGGAAATTGTGCTGCATCAGATTGCAAGACCTTGCAGACAATCATAAGGACAGCTGAGAAGATCATCATGGTCTCTTTCCCCTTTGTCACAGTAATTTACGTTGAAAGCCACCAGCATTGTGGATGACCTCCATCTCCCTCCTTTTGTAATTCAGAAATTCCCCACTATCCAAGCTTCCACCGCAAGGATAGGGAACAGTTTCTTCCCCTAGGCCATTAGACTCCTAAATCAGTACTGAATAACAAACTGTACTTTACACACACACACACACACACACACACACACACACACACACACACACACACACACAC
>JBBPDC010000038.1:12697606-12711929 GCA_037974485.1 Hemigrammopetersius urotaenia
GGAGCTCTCTGGATATTAGACCCTCTCCCTTTAGAGTGACTTCATATGGAATGAAAGTTCCTAGCAAAGTATCTGTAGGGGGCTGTTTCTGAAAGTCTGAAAAATATACAAGGCCCCCACACTCGCACCCTGCTCACGCACGCATCCCAAATATCTTGTGAGCTTGTAGCAGAGCTGGAGAATAATCTCCTCAGGAGAGACCACTGCTGCGCCACTATCGTCCCTGTTTCATAAATTCATGTTGTCACCTTCTTTTCTTTCATGGTTCAGCAGGTTCTCTCCATCCATTCTCGCCCATAAATCCAAAGCCAGTGTGGCTCGACTGCTCATTGTGTTCCTCCCCTGAGAGTGGACGGCCTGGCAGAGGCCCAGCGCTCACCCACACCGAGAGAAACCGAACAGGGGAGCCACAAGCCAGATGGCCCCTCTCGCTTTGATGGGCGAACTTCTTAGCATAGCTGTTAGCTTTCATCAACGGCACTGTGGCTGATTAAAACTCAGACTGTCTGAGTTTGTTATGGTGGGAAAACTGATTAAAATCTTCTAAAAGTACAATTCTGCCCTACAGAACTGGGGGGGTAGGTGGGTGGGGGCGACAGAATATAGCCGTGCACATGGAAAGGTCTCATTAAATTTCCTCCCCCTTTGGCGGCACATATTTTTCAATACTATTTTAGCATGCATTAGCTCCCATATATTACAATTACACTGTCGTCTTTTTTCCCCCCATTTTTTTTATGGTCATTGCCGTTGCATCTACAAAGGAATATCGCTGCATAAGTATTTTGCTCTTTGTTTTATTCATTTTCAGCTGCACACCAGGGGACTGCGCATTCAATTTGTTAGTCAAATTTGATTAATTTTCGCCATATAATGAAACAGCTAGCTATTATAGCGGAATGTTTAAGGCAATTGAGGCACTAGACCTGAGCAACATTGGCTCATTGCATCCACTAAGTGTGTGTATTGTAGCTTTTTCTTTTTTCTTTTTCACAGCAGCGCTGGATAATACGAAAGCGGCACACAGGCAGTCAAAGCAAACGCTCGAACTGATCTTTTGTTCTGGACAGGGATGCAGATTTAGGCCGATTTGATTGTTTTTATCCACGCAAAGCGGCTTAAATGGCAGAAGAAATGAAGGCCTGACCTGCAGATATTCAAAGTGATCTAAGGAAATCCTGTGGTCGGTAAACAAACAAACAAACAAATAAATAAACATGCTGTGACTAAAAAAGATAATTTAAAAAATAGTAATAAACAACATACTGTAAGACAGTAAACCTAAAATGTCTGGTCATGTGCAAAAGTTTGAGCAGCCGTTTTGCTGAATTTAATATATTGGTAAAACAAAGTACATAGTCTGTGCAAAAGCTGTATATGGCTTGTTATATGGTTTTATGATAAACTTCTGTTGCTGTTGCAAATATGTCACACTCAACCAACTATTCACACAGAATATCAAAAAGACATACCAGTGAACTGAGACTATATGGCTGGCATTTACTGTTAGTGTGTAGTGTTAATGTCTGATACTGATACTGATATCACAGCTTTCAGTGTCTCCTGATACCAGCCCAGTTTTAGTCTCTTAAACAGCAAAGCTGTTAATAATACATTTATATGAGTGAACTTCGTTTAAACTGTATATTAACTCTATGTAAGGAGTAGTGAGTCATTGGAGACACAGCCTCTATTATGGCATGTAGCTCAAAGTTTAGTTAAGCATTTACATGATAGTTCAGTTTCCGATATCCACTAGTGATTTTGGTCCATATTGGACAGATATTGATTCTGAGTATCTGTTAGTGAGCCCTCAGACTCTCTTGTGAAAAAATATGTAGGCGTTTTTTGTTTTTTTTTAAATCTGTGGTACCCTGTGACGTCCAGGCAGAGTTCCCACACACCTTCCACAGCCCCCCTTAAGAGGCAGAAGTGCTTTTTTTATGTTGGAAGGTTACCATTTGCCAAATAATCAATCAGACATGGTGCTTCTAGTGGGTCGACTCCAGCCTGCTTTATGGTGATGTTTCACCCTCAAACCTCCCCAGTGAGAGAAAGCAGATGTGAGGCATCCTTTCAGCTCTGCAGAGCTCTTCCTCCGAGTCAAGTCAGATTTACTCTGTTCTACTATTTATAGTGCGCTGTTTTCCCCATCACTGTCTGGCCTGCATTTTTCTTCGGGTGAATCATCAGAGAGCTATAATCACACAATCATGCTTTTATTTTTCAAGTTCGGGGAAGAAAAAGGGAAGAAAAAAACAAAAAGTCTCTTCTAATTACACTAAAATAAAGGTCCTGGGGGATTTCCTCCAGAGAGCATAATCAGATAATGGCTTTAGAAGACCTTGCGTGTTTATACATCACTGATTAATCAGGGATCTTTAATTGTTGGATCTGCTCGGCGGCTCCAGCTCGGTAAGCGTCCAGCTCGGTAGGTACAGGATGGAAATGAAACATTTGAGACAAAGCAGATGATGACCTGAGGACAAAGCAGTGCTGCAGTGACAGGACAACATGCCCGTGTGCTTCAGAGGGGCACAGAGGAGAGCAGTGGCAGCCCACCAACAGCCTCACATCTCTCCATGGCTGGACATGTGATCCTTAAATCATCATTTAGGATCAGTAGGCTAATCCCCATCTAACAAACATTGCACTTTCTCCGCTAAAACGGCAGCCGGAAAGCATTTTCAGTTGACCTGATGATACAAGGCGTGTGTTACACATCGCAACAGTGACACGTTCTGCAAATTTAGGTGTAATAATGAATGAGAAATTAGAGTGGCCCATCTTAAATTGAGTGAAATGGTCTGTAACAGGTTAAGGTACGCTTTTGTGCCTTGCTGAACCCAATGAAACATTCCTTGAACGAAAAAGAAATCATTAACCATTGTGACACACATTTGGCACCGTAAATGGTTTCCATTAGAGGAAATTAGTCAGTCGTACTTCTTCCCTCTGTTTTAATTTTCATCTTACGCGCTCACAGTATTTACAAGAGCCACTTCAGTACACACTATATCAAGTGCTTATTAAAACATGCACCTTTAATGGAATTTAAAGCAGTTTCAAAACACCGATACAGAGTTGTCTGTTTTTAAAGACAGACTCTGTTAATAAGACGTCCCTGATGGGCTTTCCTCAACATTTGTAATCCTTCCTATATAAGTGTGATATACAGTGTAGGTGTTAAACAATCATCTGACTAAAATCAACGTATCTTCACAATGAAAAAATATTTGATATTGCCCAAGTTTCAAAATGAATTTGCTCCTCAATTCATATTGTCCAAATGTGGGAACTGTGCTGTGTTGTTGTGATATCACAAAAGCTGAAATATTTATATACCTTTGCAAATAGTATCTTAGCCCCGCCCACTCGCCCACTCCCTCTGAAGTTACAAAAAGTGTTACAGGCTGGGCTGCTTTTTAAATGAAGGGCAATTCAGACCAACCAAACAGAACAAACCTCATAGTGGACATAGTGCACAAACAGGACATAGTGGCAAAAACAGTTTTATTTTCACGGGATGAAAAAAGATTGGAAGGTGGTCCTGTAAAAATGAATATTGGCAGTTTGTGGTACAATGTAAAATGTGGTACAAGGTAAAATTTTATAAAGTGGGTACAGGCTCTATAACCCGGAAAGTGAGACAGCATTATGGAATGGAAACAAAAATGTTAGCCGATGGGCAATTTTGCATGTCCTTTGAACATTAGACAAAACCCCAGTAGTTTCAGTGAATATTATGTTTAGAACTTTATGTGCCTAGATGCTTCACCGAAACAACCTAAATCTACAATAAAAATGATCATATGCCATACACCATATAGCACTAATTCATCATGACATAAGAAGAAGAATGGCTTCAGCTTTGTCAGAAGCTCTGGGACCCTTTAAGTTCGTTAGCATTCAGTGCAGCTTTGCAACAGGGCACAATATGCAAGAAATAACTGAATCCATTCAAACTGGCCCCTTAAACCCTTAGGGTCTGTACTGTATGTGGGACTTCATAGTTCTCCACTCTCACAACTTATATAATGCCTAATAATATATTTCCCACAGTTGTGAGAAAACATCATACAGCCAAAACAGTGACTTTCTTGACTTTAGTGTGTGTTAAAGTTTCCAGATAATTTCTATTGACCAATTTGACCCCGCGGTTCTCTGAGGGCACTGATGTGTTCGGCAGTAGTGACGAGTGTCATATAGATCAAGTCTATATCTTTACTGTTGGATAAAGTGAACAGACCTCTTTCACTGGCAGCTGGATGCGACTGCTGGCCTTGACTGACAAACACAAACACAATTCTACCTTATGGAAGTTTGTCTGTGGACTCTTGTCTGATTTTCATCAGCGTGTGTGCTGTTAAATTGCTCAGTGTGCTTTATGATAATGGAGGTTCATTTGTAATTTGAAATGCTGTCTGTTTTACAATTCCTTTAACATCTGGCCAAGGACAACAGATGAACATTAGTCTCTTGAGTGAACTCTGGTTGGGATAAGTTGTGTTGAAGCTATTTATTGATAAGCACTGGAACTGACAAACAAAAAAGTGTTCAAAATATTATAAATGTTTATTTCTATTATTACAGCCTTATAATAGTCATTCCTCAGTCATCTGGAAGTAGGAAAAAGCTAATTTGTTTCTCCTTCCACAGAAATGAGTAAATAATGGCCAGAACTCTTTATTATTATTATTATTATTATTATTATTATTATTATTATTGTTGTTGTTGTTGTTATTATTATTACTATCGTTGTTGTTGCTGTTGCTTTTCGGTTATTATTTTTATTCAGTGATAACAATACTGTGATTATTGGTAATAATTATTATTGCTATTAGTATTGCTACTATTATTATTATTATTATTATTATTACTACTATTATTATTGTTATTATTATTATTTTGTTGTTATTATTATTATCATGCTTAAGTTTATTTATTTTAGATTTAGGCCCTATTACTTATTATTGCTTAGTAAGTATCTTCATTACCATTTGCTAAGCACTGGTGGAGTTCTGTTGGTGTTAGTTACTCACACTGTTACACACTAAGCTCCACTGCATGCTTGTGAGTCTGACTCAGACTAGTTGGCTTCTCAGCTAAAAGGTATAAATAAAAAACAACAAATTCACTGGACTCTGACCCCCGTTCATGTTTTGCTGCTTCTGCAGTAATGAGGCCATTTCATCCGGCTGGATGGACGACACCATCCTCCTCAGCCTCAACAGCCATCCACTAATTATACATCCCAACCAGAAAGTCTCTCCTCCAGAAGAGCCTAAAATAGCACATAGCCATTTGATGACTCACAGCAAATTGTGCATTTGGTAATGCTAAGATAACGCTAAGCGTAGTGTGACGTGTAGGCCCAGACATGGGGATGGTCCTTAGTTTGAGGGCCTCCTTAAGTCCTTCAGCTCAAGTCCAAATGCTTCAGGTAATTATGTGTTTGGATTAACTTTCTAGAGCATGTATTATACCGTAATCTCTATATCGTTAAAAGATATTCTTAGTTTTCGATAAAACTCAGAGGTGAAGAGCAGCAAACAACAACACGACATGCATTTGCAAACAAATTAATTTCCGACAATACACCCCCACTTCACTCACACACGCTCTGTAGGACCGCTTTATTAAAGCTGAACCTGGGTTCAGAAGATATTAAATTCTAAAGGGAGATCTATAGCGAGGAGGCACCTTGATGGGGTTAAACCTTCTGATGGCGTGAGGAGGAATAATATAAATGAGACCCGTGAATATTAAATCCATATCAAAAGCTGACGCGTCATGAATCAGAATGCAGTAGAAATATTGCTCATGTAGGATAAAGCACTTTGTTATTTTTAGTTATCAACAAGGTGGTAAGAGCTCCACTGGAGTTTATCTGTTAAGGGCTGCTTTCAATCAGTTTAGAATGGATTTAGACCTGTTTTGCTATAAATACTATGATAAAGCTTGATAATAAGATGAAGTTTTAATGGTTCTCCAAAATTTCAGTCCACAGATCCTTGGTCATTATTGACCAACACTGTATGACAATTTCTTCTCAAAATGCTCCTCCGGAAAATTAACGAGGCACAACAATACTTTAGAGATGTTCATATATATATATATATATATATCATATATATATATATATATAATCTCACTGGCTCTCTCCATCACTCTGCACTCTCGCTAACAGCAAGGCAATGTGGAATCAATATTCAGCTGCAAAGTACACTTGCATCCAAGGTTAGAACCTGCGCTCCATCCTTATCAATTAAAGAAGCGGCGGCGTGGTGAGGTTCATCATTCCAAGCAATTTGTTTCTAGAAAATATAATTGACATTGAGGGGATAAAATGTGTTGGTGTTGATAGAATTATCCTCCTAAATTCAGAAGCTACAGAAACAATTGCTAAAATTGACACAAATGAGACAAAATTGTCTGCATCTATTTTTTTTGTCTACATCTAATTTTGTAACAAAGTGCAAAATTATTGTCTATATTCCATTACTTTTTAGGCCTGATTCTACTATGAATAATTGAGTAATTGATTTGATGATTTAAAAAAGTATTTAAAGAGATATATAAAAAGGTAAAATTTAAAAGGTACTTTGATGATTTGAAGAAAAAAAACCAATAAAAACGTAGGCTTTGTGCCTCTCAAAGATTCCAAAATAGTTTACTGTATAGGATAAAAAAAACCTTTGAGAATACTTTATGTATAAGATGTGTAAGCACTATGCAGAAAAACATTTGAATTATATTAATAAACAAATATGAATATTCATCAGCCTGTTTTTGCTGTAGTAGTGGAGTTAAGACATATTTTTAATTATTCTAAATTATTCTAGGTTTCTAAATATGCATTATACTTTAAGTCCGTTAAGTTGTAAGCTCTGTGGTGGGGCCTCCATGGATCAGACAAGTCTGCCCAGATGCTTGATCAGATTCAGATCTGGGGAATTTTTAACTCCTTGCCATGGTCCTCAAACCTGCAAAAGCCGTTAATATTATGGAATACATTGCCATGAAGGTGTATACTTGCTCTGCAACACCATTTAGGTAGGTGGTTTGCGTCAAAGGAGCATCCACATGAACGCTAGGCCCAAATTTTCCCAGCGGAACATTCTCCAGAGCATCACACTGCCTCCTCCAGCTCGCCTTCTTCACACAGTGCATATGATTATTTTGTAGAAATCTTCAGTTTATCAGTAGTCTTTATAAGGAGTACCACCGTTTCTAACTGTGCAGAAAGAATCAAGCTAATAACTTTAAGGACCTTTTTAAGACCTTTAGATACAATATTTATTGATCAAATTGTAAACTTATCACTATGTTTATTCAACAACAATGTAAATTTTAAATGTAAACTATTTTTTTAATTAAATAATTGAAATTAATCCTCTAATTATGACAGCTTTGCTGTGTGAATTATTTTTCCAGGCATTTCTGAATATTTTGTGTTAAAAATAATGTGTTGGATCCTTTTCACCCGAACCATAACTGAAGCAAATCATTTACTGTAAAAATAGGTGCTTTAATAAAGTGTCTGACAGCTTCAAATTTTGAGTTAATTGAATTTCAAATAACGTGAAAAAAACACATTTTTGCTCTGTGAAATTATTAGAAGTCCAGTTAAAATATTAAGGCCGTCAAGAATCATTGTTTCAAAATACCGAACCAATTTTTAAGTGTTGTGAAATGTAGTTTCATCACAGAAATGAATCAAATGGCTGGAAACTTCATTCATTTTGTGATGCACCAAATTGTTTCCTAAATCTCAGAACTGATTTAAATCAAATGGTGAAACCTGAGGTTCTAAAATACATTGAATTGTTTTATTTAAAAAATCCTAATTGATTTCAATCAAATCATGATGATATTCAAAATGTCATGGTGCACTGAATTGGTTCCTAAAAAATTATTACTGAAAGGAATCGTGCTACATGGTTTGTCAAAGATTCACACTCCTACAGGACACAAAAGGAAAAGGATTTTTTTTTCCTCCTGTTATTTGATCTCTACCTGTCAAACGAGCTTTAGAGATGAATGCTGAGCAGTGACAGAGATCACAGTGTGTGATGGATGAATTTAGAGGAATACAGTAGATGAGTTGGAGCGAGAGTGTTTCGGGTCACCGGCCAGTTGACATGAATGACATTGTGAGGCGGTTAAATTTTTCAAAACAAGCTTCACGAGGAGGTGCAGTCAAGTCTCGTCTTCTTTTTTTTTTGCTATTAATTGTTTTTTTTTTTTTACAAGTGCACGGCTGATTCCTCTGCGGCTAATAGCTCAGCAGCAATCTTGCCATCTCGCCAACATGAATCGCCTTTTAATTGTTTTCCATCTGTGGTTACGCCCAAATCACAGTAAATACTGTGCGTCCTCTAACGACGAGTCCGACATGCTGAAAACAGCCTTGAAGACTTCACCAGTCGAGATAAGCACTTGAGATTGTGTTGTCAGAACAACAGAATGCATAATTAATTTTAAGTAACTCCTGTCTCGCTCCATGCGGGCTCTCACACACCACTCTAAAGTCATGTAAATAAAAACTCGCTGGAATAGCCAAAAAAATTCACATTTATTTATTGTTAAACAAGTGTTGAAATTTACATCATTTTTACGGGCTCCTTAATAACATGGTAATGCAAAGAATGAACCAGTGCTGTAATGTATTCACAAAAAGAGAGATCCAAAGTTTTTTGTTTGTTTGTTGTTTTGTTTTTTTTTAGAATAATTTAATAAATAAATATCTGAACCTAGCTGGAAGAACATGTCTGGAAAAGCCTTGTATGATGTTTGGCTGTGGTCTCGAGTGACTTTCATGCCTGTACGGACTCACGTGGAATCTTTTAAAACAGGCCGAGAAAATCCTAATTTCATACTAAAGCCTGATGCTTTGGTGCAGCAAACTCATTTTCATGAACAAGATAGAATTGGATGTCAGCAACCTTTTCAAGCTCCGTGTCTCCGCTCATTTCATCTGAATCACCTTCCAATCACACCACGATGAATGAAGTGTAAGAATAAACACATTTTTTGTTATATATGTGCAATTTTCACATAATAGTCTCTCCAGAATTGTCTTAAAGTCTTAATTAAAATGTATCCTTTTTTTTATACTTATGGTTGCTTTTTTTATTGTACAACAGAAATACAACAAAATATATATTTTTATGCCATTACCCTTGATGGTTTTACTGTACAACTGAGAAAAGATAAGGCCTGGGGTTTGATTGCTAGTGGTTACAGAGCACAATCCAATCTTCATTGTAAAGAAGGGGCCTTAGATCCAGGGTAGTGAATTCCTAAATGAACAAGTCCCATTAGGAATATCTCCATACAATCTTAGTACACATATCTGCTTAGGTCCTGGAGACTCCATTTTGTATATAATACAAAATTGGATTTGAAATATTGTGAACCTATGTACAATTCTGACAAACATTTGTATGCGCTGAAATGAGAAACACTATTTTTTTGGTATATTTTTCCATTTTTTATGTGAAATCATTCCATTGTTACGAGTCATTTAACAGCAGCAGCACTGGATGAAGGCTTCGCTTGTCCGTCAAACCCCACTTCCGATCGACACGGTATTTACAGTCGGGTCGGTGACCATTTGAACGAGCGACGTTACGCTGTGATCCAGCCGAGGCATGGCCGGGCCTTGTTCATCTTTGGGGGATGCCAGTGAAAGAGTGGAGATCTACCTTTATTGGGGGAACAAAGCGAAAGGATGAAAGAGGAAGAGTGATTTGAAACATTCTATAACCACATCCCCCCAAGTACACATCCTCCTGGTAAGTGGTGCTGATTGTTTTTTCGAAAATTACATTTTTTTAAAGGCTTGTGACTAATTGCATCTGTCCTTCTCGTACATCTCCTTCTGGGACACAGCCCTCTTTAGTGATGGGGATTATGTAACCGTCACTGCTTTCCCTGCTTATCTGATAGTAGGCGTGGAGCTGCTGGCTGCTAGCCCCTAAGTTGGGCATGCTCTTATAGTAAACGTCCTCGCTTTCGCTTTGTTTGGAGGGCGAGAGGTCCTCGAGTGCTTCGGGAATGCTTTCACTCAAGGGTGAGTCTCTCAGGTTGGGCAGGCTGGCATACAGCGAGTCTCTGTTGGGTGATGGCAGGCTGTCCTGGGCCTGGAGCTGGGCAGGGAGCTGTGCAGGGAGCTGGGCAGGGAGCTGGGCGGGGAACTGGATAGCATAGCTAAGGGGCGTCAACGGGGCAGACGGGTCGGTCCTCGCTCTCTCCTGCGTGTGGTACAGGAGCGAGTGAGTCCGCTGGGGGATCAGTGGGGCGTCCAGTTCACGTGGATGGTGGGGGTTGTGGGTATGGTGGTGGTGGGGGTGGAGGCTCAAGCGCCCCACTAAATGATTAGTCTCAGTGACCAAGGGCACCAAAGATGACGTTTCGGCTACAATCGCATCATCCTGTCTGCTTTCTCCCCCTACCACCTTTTTGGTGTTGATGCGTGATTCAGAACGGTGGCTTTTGCCACAGGCCCTGAGGTTGTTTTGCACCAGCTCTGAAATGATCATCTTTTCAAAGGCAGCATCGTCCAGGCCGAGGCCACAGTCCACCACCTGCACGCTGTCACTGTAGTCGCCGTTCCGAAGCGAGTAGCTGTTGTTGAAGTTACCATTTAGCGGTAGAGTATCCATTGCACTTGTATCCCTGGCATTGTTCATTGAGTGTCCTAGAAGAACAGAACATGTGAGGGGGTGTACATTAGTTACTACTGGCCCTGAAATAAAAGAAAATGAAGAATTAAAAAAAATTAAAAAAGATGTTGTTTAGGACCTGTGTTGCTACCATGTAGATAAAACCAACAGCCTCCATTTAGATTAACATATACTTTGGTATCAGAATGGATCTAAATGGTTTGGTATACGGTCAGAAATGAGCTGTGACTGTAATTGTTCAGTATTCTCTAGCATGATGATTAAGGTCACCTAAACAACATCAGGAATTAGTCAACAAATCACAAACATCACAAACACATTTTAAGGAACATCACAGATGTGAAGCCACAGATGGGCAAGCTACGATGTTAACATAATTCATCAGTCTTCCAGCTTATTTCAGGAGGAGAGGTGAGAATAGAGTTAGTGGAGGGTGAGAGGAAAGAGGTGGGAAAGTATGAGAAAAAGAGAATGTAAAGAGCTGTGGCCAATGGAAAAAGGAACGACAAAAAAAACCCCAACAAAACAGCCAAATCTCTCACTACGAGGAAGCCAACAAGCAACCATCCAACCCAACAGCACAACAGACAGGCAAGTGGAAATGACTCACTTTAGACAACTCACATCATGTCTGTCTGTTCAGGCTATCTGGCCTAAGAGTAGCTGATGTACAAAAAACAAAAATCAAACAAAACACAAATGATTTCAGTGTAAAACACGATGAGTAATCACCAACAGAAAGAAAAGAAGAAAGAAAGGAAACTGAAATCAAAGGAAAATTTCCAAAGTTAGCGTAAGCAAGGGTTCAGCAAATTAAATCCGACTGACAATTACAGGCACATCTCCTCATTAAGCATCATCACCGTGTTTATTTCTCCTTCGAGTCCGTAGATAATTGAGAGAGAATGCGAGTGTTGCTGGGAAGGTAAGGGTTGAACTAAAGCCTACAGACCTGCGCAGGTTAACTTGGGGTGACAGATTCAGAGCCTATGGAGACTAAACAGTTGGAATGGGTTCAATGAAGTGATTCTTGGAATCCCTTCAAAAAGGAGGTCATGGAAATGAAAAAGGAAAAAAGAAAATGCATTTGTAGTGCCTGGCAGGGGTTTGGTATCAAGAGAAAAGGGGAGCTTAAGGAAACATTCAGAGGGAGGTGAGAGGGCAAGGCTAAAGGATATGGAATGTGTGAAAAGTATAGATGTGTTTTACGGCCTTGCACCGATAGCAAACAAACACTAACAGAAAAAAGGAGAAAAAACCAAGGGAACAAAATGTAAATAAAGGAAGACATAAATAAAAAAATCGACAATTAGAGATGAGAGTTTTTGCTGTTATCAGTTCAGAAATTATTCTCTTGAGGCTGACTGCTGAAGGGCTAGAGGATCTGAATGAAGAAAATCTGAGGAATGATAATTTTTACATCAGCCAAACAAGTGTACATCAGTTTCACCACTGATCTGGATTACTGTGATGCACACCAAACAAATGATTGTTTAATGAGGAGAGAAGACGGGGAACTGCATCTTTGACTTAATTCCCGATATAAATAATTTCCATAAACGTAAACTTGAGGAAACCTGTTTACTCTTGTATTAATAAACATCTGTTGCAAACTAGAAGAACCAGAGAACACACTGAATGGTTTCTGAACCGCTTGCTCACTGAATACAGGTTTGTTTTGCATTTATCTCTTTTTTTTCTTTCTTTCTTTCTGTTCTTTGTCTTTTTTTGGAGAAAATCATGCTGAAAAAAATTTACATTTGATAGGCAAAGTTAAGTTTTACTCCCATACTTGTCTCTCTGTAGGTCACTAGAGGGATGCAGCAAGAGGGGGAAGAAGCAGAGCAGATAGATAGTAAGGTTTCACATCAATTTCCAAAACGTCACAATATTTGAATGTCACATTCCAAGGAATGACTGGGAATTACAGTCATATATAATTCCGTTGTGTTTGAGGGTTAATCTACTACAATGGATGCCAATCAATTTGAACTTGACTTCATTCCAGCTGAAATGATAACTGAGCTAACAGTAAAAAAATTTTAACTGCATCTGGAAAATTATTTTTGAAAATCTCATCACTTTCACTTACTATCCAGTGAAAAACTACAGAATCTATCCCAAATCTAAACATGGAAACATGAACAAAACTGCAGAAAAATAATCACTATAAAAGACCAAAACAGGCACATGTAGTATCACTCTCTCTAGTGAAGAAATAAGAATCAGGTCCAGAATGGAATGTGTAGTACATCATAGAGAGGAAAAGGAAATCAAAAGGCATCAATTAGCTTGCCACTATAATAAATATGTTTCAGTAAGCGCCATCTGTGAGTCTGTATGCCGAGAGAGTAATACTACACTGCACTCTGCTCTCAATCACCACAGACGTCAGGGAGAATCTAAGAGCAAAGTGGAGAAAAGACCATTTTTTGATGGTGTTGAACTGCGGTGGTTTAGTAAGCGCACCTGGAGAGTTAAAAACAGGAGCCGTAGGAGTGTTACATACAACTGTTTCGGCCAGTAAGGTATTGTAAGGGTTGTTAGTGCCTTGGGGTCGTAGAAGAGGGTTTGTTAGTAGATAATTGCCCGTCATTCCTAGATCAGCAAGACAGAAGAGGAGACATGAGTTCACAGCATGTGTACAAGGACAGATTCACGCTCAGATGTTGTTTAAAGATAAATAAAAAACTGGGCCTTTTTTTAAACTAGTACTATTATACTTTTATATATATATATATAATATTGATATTTGGAGAGTCAGTGTTTGTTGTTAGTAATATTAATAATTTATTTTCTACAATAACAGGATCATTGCAGTACTGTTTAATATAATTTTACCAAATATTCTTAATATTATCCAACTCATGTGTTACATGTTACGCCTGGCCGATTAAACTGGGACAATAATCCACCCAGACTATCTACATAAAAACGAATACACTGTAATATTGCCCCTTCCTATTTGGGAGGACGCTGACACTGATCTGGAGAAAAGACAGCTGGTAAATTTCTTGCTGCCTAAGTGATTGTATTTATCTGAAATGTCATTTTCAAACCTCTGACAGTTTAGGTCGAGTTATAAACAAAGTGAGTCACTAAGAAAAATCCTTTCGATAATGTTTGTTGCCTCAGTCAGTACAAGGGAACGGAAGCGAGGAAGAGAGGAAAAGAATGTCAGCTCTCCTGACTTATGCATGCATGAAGTGCCGCTTTAGCATTTTAGAGCAAGCCAAAGCAATGACTCTGAATAACACAACCTTACCACTTGGGTCAGCTAGAGTTGAACATCATCTTCTCATCATCATACATTTGTGCCCTGGCTAAATAATAAATGACATTTTTTTCTAAATCCTTCAAATAGCATCCACTAGGTCACCTTACATCCTGACTAATTGATGTGTCTATGTATGTCAGGCGCAAAAGAACTTCTGAGTTTAAAACCTGCAGGTCTTCTGCTGTTGATTTTTTTTTTCATGTATTTTAGTGTAGACACAGACACTTATCACTGCTTTTGGATTTCCACTTTTCCCCCAATTTAAAAAATGTCAGCTGCCCTTTAGAATGTGTTAATATTATAGAATGAAATATTCAGTAGAAATGTATGAAAACAAATCTTATATCTTATATTT
>JBBPDC010000038.1:12712029-12738587 GCA_037974485.1 Hemigrammopetersius urotaenia
CCCTTTAGAATGTGTTAATATTATAGAATGAAATATTCAGTAGAAATGTATGAAAACAAATCTTATATCTTATATTTTATCTATCTATCTATCTATCTATCTATCTATCTATCTATCTATAAAATAAAAGGAGGGGAAAAATTTCTATCAGATTATAATGCAGGTGGAAAAAACCTGAAGCACAGGCTCTGAATGAATAGTCTATATAACAATTAAAAAGTGATTTCATTTGGCCCGCAGTAACAACGTCTGCCTCATTAAGTGTAGAGCAGAGTTTAAAAGGCTGAAATTCTTCTCATGTAGCATCAGTAGTTTCTGACTGACCTTGGTTGAGGGTTGATGTGCTGTTGATGTCCCCTGAGATAAATGAGGATTCAGATTGCTTTCTTACAGTGTCGTTCCACATCCTCCTGATTCGGCTCTGTTAGATTCAGAAAGGGCAGCAAATAAGGGCCGATTCACTTTGTTAACACTGGGAGAAAATGACCTTTAGTGTTGCTGGGTTTTCAACCAAATTATTTACCATACCCTTGACACCTGTGGCCTGAAGGTATTCTTTCCTCATATTATTCTCTTTATACTTTACGTACTCAATATACTAATTCATGAAATATGTCTGAAAAGTGTGATTGGCACTGACTGAATTTATGTGACATTCTGAGAAACGTTCTATAGAGCGCTACCCTCACTGCTATTTCTGGGACTTGCTATCAAATGTCAGGATGCATAAAGTGAGAAGAAAAAGCCCAAGCTAACCTAAAGAAACAGTAATTAATTGCTCAAAAATGTCCTCGTTGGAAAACAATAGTGTCAAAGTCCCAAGCAGTGAAAACATAAAGCAAGAGGAAGGACTTTAAGTGAAAAGTGGAATAACTCTTGCAGTGCCATGCTGAAGAACTGGGCATGCCATAGGGAAGCACAGTACATCACATACAGAAAACATTTTGTCATCATATCATTTGGGATTTATGGTGTATATCTCATCATAAAAGGCAGCAGAGACTGGGTCAGCTCTGTTCTTCCAGGTGCAGATCATACCTGAGTGCCAGAGGAGTAGCGTGCACTTGTCCTTGTTGTTGCTGTCTTTGTGGAATTGTGAGAGCTCTCGGTTGGCAAGCCGCCACAACAGTATGTGTGGCGGAAACATTTGCTGTACTCCCGGCGAACCTACAATTCAAAGGGGTTTTTTTCTTTCAGTTACTGAGCTCTTGGAACCCAATTTCACCTAGAGTATATATTTTCTATGCAAGTTTGCTACAGTATCTCTATATACAGCATTACGAGTGTTTAAAAGCTCATTACCCCACATTAACGTCTTTATTATTTAGTGACTCTCAAATGAAGGAGGTAGAAATGGAGGACTGGACCAGATGTGGGTGTGTGTGACGTTTAAGAGGCTAAATATAATGTTTTCAAAAATACAAGCACAAAAAAATCTCACTTTTTTCTGAAGCAGGCAGTAAAAGATGAAGATGTATATTCCCTGGAAGGTGTTAAAGATGGTAAAGAGATAAGCCAGGACCAGTGAGGTCTCACTGATGAAGAACAAACCCAGGGACCAGGTGAGGCTCACGAGACACAGCAGGGCGAAAGCTCCTAGGGTCCAGGACCTTCAAAAGCAGAGACACAACACCAACTCTGAGCCTGGAGGATGCCACAATTCACTACACCTTAAAACAAGCACTGATGAAGACATGAGAGGAGGACATCTATTAAAAACATTAAAGGAAAGAGGGAAAAAAAACACGCTCATACAACGTTTATGGCACAGCGAGATTTAAAAAGCAGGTCCTTGTCTTTTGGAACCTGGGGCTGGGAGAGATGAGAAATGTAAGGGATCGTACCGAGATCTGAATAAGAAATGAATAAATGAATATCATGTATAGTTTAGGCTCTCAGTAATTTAGCATATTTTGAATGCTGGGGATTTGGTGCATGCCTCACTACTATGTGAAGAAATGCTTGTGTGATTTTGGGCTGCATTCAGAGGGAGGAGAGAAGGAATATTGCACTTGAGAATTGTAATCGTTTCAAATGGGTCCATTACACTTGAGGAGGCGCTGACAACACGTCGCGGCTAGCTAAGGAACCAAAGAGATTGAGTTAGAGGAAAGAAACCGAACGGCATAAAAGGAAGGGGGGAAAAAAGGAGGTGGTGTTTGAAGGTTCTTGGGAGCCTTCGGACACCAGGGCTGACGATTAACAGCACCGGACAAACAAATATGGAGAATGAGCACTCTAAAACAGAGGATGAGAGAGCTGGAGGGTCAAAGGGAGACTGACGAGAACGGTAAGAATGATGAAAGGGAAAAGCTACGAGGCCGAGAAAGGAACGTCTAGCTAACGCTCTTACTTGATAAATGGTTTATTATCTTCATAGCTAGAGAGCATGGTAAACAGGAGAGAGAGACAAAATCAGGTCAGACAGATCACAATTGGATTGGCATGAAGTCCAGTCAAAAGAAAAAGAACAAGAAAGAAAGAAAACTGAAGCTGGCATTAGTGAGGAAGTAACTGGATGAAGCTGGCAGGGTCAAGAGGAAAGATTATAATCATTATTATTCTGTACGTTAAACAGATAATGAGATTGGAAATTGCACTGAGCCAGTTCACTTGTATGCAACAAGATACTGTACAAATGAGGAACATATGCTACAAACTGAGTCAGACAAATCGAGTATTGTGATAACATTTTTGGGCTTCGACAATATATTTGTACAATATATGACCTGGAACCCAGTTTGACAAACAGACAAGACAAAGTTGGGTCTTATCACATCAGGTCTAACAGAAAATGTGCCTGTATTCTTTTTTTTTCCACCATGGGACATTTACAGTGGAGGTAAAGTTTTATAAAAGACTCCCATAGGTTGTGATATATGGTGAGAGCTTACCCAGGCAAATCGGTATTATAGTATCCATCACAAACGCGATAATTACTGGTTTGGGTAAAAGGACAGTGAGAGGAAGGAAGAGAGAGAGAGAGGGAGAAACATGGAGAACGGGAAGAGAAGAAACGAAATGCCACAGATTAGCTCTCTCCACATGCAACATGCAAACAGTGAATCCAGTGCAAGGTGGGCCGTGGTCTCGCTCCCTTAGGTAATAATCAATGGACAACCAACAAAACGACACTGACGTTTTTAGATTGTAAACATTTGTTTGATTTTTTCCAATTTTACTTAAAAAAATAAGTCATTTATATTCTATTCTACTGCTTATTTAAGTTCTTGTTCCAGCAATCCAACATTTATTCTGTTCTGCTTATTTGAATTGTCCAATTTCCGTGCAAATTTCTTCAGAAGGCTAAAACAAACCCTACAATATAAGACAAAAATCCATATAATGAAATACGAAATAATGACCCCCAAAACAATATGTGGATTTGCCCTGAACAAAAAAATTATATCAAACGGACAGAGAAAAGGTCATTTTTAAACAGCGTTCTAATTTGGAGGGCCACGGGGCAAGCAGAACTCGCTAGACAAATTTGTTCTCTTTTCAGCCATTAAAAGAGGTTCGTTTTTTCCCCCAAAAGAAACACATGGAAATGCTTTCATTCTCTTTTAAACCACTCCCTCCACACACACACACACACACATACACACACCGTCACATTTGTGCATGCACACACACACACAGTCCTTCCAGCCAGAGCCTTATACTACGCGGTAGGGAGACTCTGAATACATGGAGTCGTGCCAAGAAGACTTTTGTGGTCACTGTAACCGTGGAAGCTAAAAAAGGAGCTCTCACAAAGTAGATGTTGTCATCATTATGTGATGTCCTGGCCATAACTCCTATTTTTAAAAAAAACTGTCTGAAACAATTATAATCTGCAGTCCATTTGAATTTCCATTCAATTTATATGCACTGCCCGGCTAAAGAAGAAACAGTTTAGTAGGATACTTTCTTCTATACAATGAAACAAACAAGGGAATACAACAAAAAAAAGAAAAAGAAAACTGAAAGCCTTTTTTTTTTTACGGATGATAAGGTCAAATATGTAGGAAACTATGCCTGCCTTTTGGACTACATGTGAGCAGGTGAGTAGATATCAAAAGACTCGTAACGACTTCACTTACTTTATGTTTTCCAACCTGCTGGAGTCAGGTTTCAATGAAGTGGAGTGCTTCACCATTTTGTACATTGTGATGACCAGGAAGATGAGATTAAGCTGTCAAAAAAGGATAATGCCTGTGTTAATAAATGAAGACATATGACAATGTAAAGAAAAGAGAGAGAGAGAGAGAGAGAGAGAGGGAGGAAAGTTTTATTAGTTGTATTCTTGGAAAAGAGCCGACTAAACTTCTTTTCAGACAGTGCCTAATGCGATAGCCTGCATGTTGCAGGGCAAAGCCAAGAAGACTGGAGCCGACTGTGGTACCATTCTATATTAATAAGGACATGAAAAATGAATCAAAATCCACCACAGATAAACACAGGGGCTGTTAAGAGAAGACCAGAGAGACGGCGCAAGAAAGAGGAATAGTCTACTGAATGAGAGAAAAAAAATCAAATAAAATAATGATGCATGCACATATTCTTTATACTGTTCATGTTAAAAGGAACATTTAAATGCAGAATGCAGGGCTATCACTCACTCTTTCTCTCCCGTTCGCACAGACGCACAAACACAAACTAGGCATGAGGCCGTTACTGGCTTTAATAATATATCTCAGTCTAAAGTGATAATGTAAATTGTCAGTGATAATCGTATCATCTTAAATATTAATTAAGACAGATAACAATCCACAATTATGTTTTTTTAATGGTGAAAGTAAGCAAACTACTGCTACAAGCTGCCTGCAAATCAAGCTAAAGGCTAGGCACAATACGCACTGTTTATATTTTATTATATTTTATTGTCATTTAAAGGGCCCGTATTGCATTGTCTAAATTTGCAAACTGCCGCAAAAGCAGCCCGTTTTTGAATTATTTAAATATTTCTGTTTAACCCTGCGCATTCAGGTAAGAGGAGTGTTTCAGTCTGGGGTGCCTTTAAATACAGGCGGGTAAACATGAATTATTGCACGATCTATGTAAAAAATCATGAGAATAAACAGGGAAAAATTTCAAGAAATGTATGGAATAAGAGCCCTTTATTATAATACCTGTGGTGAATTGTGCCAGAACATTTTCAGTATATTAATGGTACCACAATATTCCTGAAAACCACAACAATTTTGTGTATCATCACAGAACATTTCCATGCCATCCTGGTCCCAACACACACACACACACACACACATGAAGAGTTCCTTTTTTCTGGCTAAGCATAAATAGGTTATTGGATGCTTTTAGAATTTGGTGTGGAACCCTCTTTCTAAAATGACAGCATCTTTACAGTGCAGCCCCATCAGTGTGAACAACCTCAGTGGGCTGAAATAAATGTTCTCCTTACTCCAGGGAGACATGCGTTTTGTTTTTTTGTTTTTTTAATCGCTGTCATCCGGTCACACGTCCTAGTAGTTTTCTATCCTGCCATCAAAAAGCAAAGCTAATCAATATCCCCCTCCCTTGCACAATGGTCTGCTGGGAGTGTGTCTGCTGGGAAGCGATGGGAAAATGAAAGGAGCAATGAGATGAGAATGACAAAAAAAGAATATTGGCCCTTTCTGTTTGGCAGATTGCCATGATGTTGCGTTTTGTTTTGCAAGGGCCCGGTGGTCTCTGTGGCTCCGGTGTGACTCTGGCACTTTGAAACACCTCTCACACAGCCTGGAGTGGTGACACGGATCTGATGAGACAGAGGAGGAGGGGTGTGTGTGTGTGTGTGTGTGTGTGTGTGTGTGTGTGTGTGTGTGTGTGTGTGTGTGTGTGTTGCTCGCAATAGAAACCCAGCCAAGCAACTGCTAACACCCCCTCCACGCAGCCACCAACTCACTTTCCCTTCTGGCCTCCCTGGGGCCTCTGCTACCTTTGTGAGAGCTGTTCCTGACTAAGCCCCCATATTCTCTCTTTCTCTCTCTCTTTCTCTCTCTGTCTGTCTCTCCTCTCTCTCTCTCTCCACGGCTATCCATGCAGAAGGCCCAGGGCTCTTACTCTGTGGACTGTGCAGAAAGCTTTTTACCACACCGTGGGAGTCGCAAGTGCTTGCTCGCCCGCTGAACTCCGGATGAACCGGATGAAATATTAAAGGTGCAGATGGAGCTGTCCTGGATGATGCAAACAGCTCGTGACGTGTCATGATCCGAGCTTGCAAGGCATACTAATGCCTTGAGACCACTCATTACTTCCATGTCCTTCTTTTTCATGGAGCTAATGCCCTCCCAGGCCCTGGAGAAGGGCAATCTCTGGCTGCCTGCAGGCTTCCAAAAGCCTCCAACAGTAGGATCTCAAAAAATAAAGAATCCAAACAGGGTTCCTCAGAGCGAGGGCATAGAACAGCCTTTTTCGGTTCCGTAAAGAACATTTTTACGACATGCTTTAAAAAAAGAAAACACTTTCATAGAAAAAGTTCTTTAAAGAACCAAAAGTGGCTCTTCCATAAGCCTTTTGGGCACCTTTACATTTAACAGTGGACGAGAAGGAAATGAAAAGGAGAAATGAGAAAGACCACCCCAAGCCTTTTGCATCCATTTCAGCAGAACAGCATTTTCCCCCATCTTTTCCTAAAATCAGGCTGCTGCAGCTGTAACACTTTGAATAATGAGATCTCTTTCTGTGTCCCCCTCCTCTGCCTCTCTTCTCACTGACAAGGACAAAGCCAATTTGCTGAGAAACCAGGGTCATGGGTTTAGGGGGAAAACCTTGGTCCCAGTGGTTCCCCTGAGAATGTGCAGCCTTTGTGCTTCATCTCGCATTGTCAGTTGTGGAAACAGGCTCGAGAGCAGCAAGTCCTGCTCGCTGTCCAGCCGAAGCCTTCAACAATAAATCAGCTTCATAAAGGGGCATGCTCCTTATGTTGCAGATGACTAGAACATGGATTCTGATTATCAGAGCCACCGCAAACACATACATCATACCAGCAGACGACTTCAGGCTGCAGAGGAGAGTCTCTCAGATACCTCCGCAAAGAGTCATACACAGAGCTTTCTGCTGAGGGTGACTTCTAATCTGCCACTGCTTACTGAAGCCTGCGTTTTAGTAGCTGCCCCTGCTTTTTTCTTTTCTTAACGCCTATTAACACTGCTCGCTTGTGGCCCAAGGTCTCGCTCGTCACTGTAAAACAAACGGCACTTTCCATTACCTTAATTTCAATATTTGACAAGCGTTCGAGAAGGCCATGTTGTCTGCTAATAATGAACTCAGCCCTGGCCAAACATTTCTCTACCTTCTCCTTCTCTCATCATTTTTCTCATCTGCCAGGGCAAATCAATAGATAACAGAGCCATCTCCAAAAGCTCTCGGCTCTTGTGAATGCCACCTGCTAGATTCTCTCTCTCCCTCTCTCTCTCTTTTTTCCCGTTCTCTTTTCCCCCTCTTTCCCTTTTCCCAAATCCCCCAGGTCTCTTGCTTCCGTGCCACACCAATCTACTTGGAAGCAGTGAGGTCACAACCAGTAAATAATTGCATGCTCGAACTGCAGCTGTGTCAATATGATACGCCATATGTCCTTCACCCGCATGCTCCTCAAAACAAGCTCTTCCAGTGCCGCTGGAATTACTGTACCTGAAGAGACAGTTATCAGACTTTTCCTTAAAAAGTCATGTTGTAGGGGGGAAAGGGAAAAAAATATGACCAAACGCTTTTAGATGTTAGTAAAGTAACCTTGATTTTCTCTTTGCCAGTACCCTGAGCATTACCTGAGGATGCATTATAGTTTAATGCTCCATTAAAAAAGCCTCTCAATGTCATAGTGCAATTATTTCCAAGAAAAACATTATTCATGGCATTTAAAGCATCTTTGCAGAACACCTCTCTCCTACAGCAGGCTGCATTGACTGGGTTTGCTGAGACTGAACTGATCTGAGCAGAAATCGAAGGGCTACAATCTGTTGAATCAAGCTGGGGAAATAACAAAGGCAGCATGGCTTGATGTTTTCACACTGCGGCGCTTCTTGTCGCAGCATCTGTCCTTGGCTTGAAGAAGTCAATTACTGCTTAAACTGTGAGGCATACCATCCTGGCCAGTTCTGGAGGCAAATACTTCTCTTTTTCTCTCATTCGTCTCTTTTCTTCCCACTTGGTAAGCACGCACAGTGGCAGATGAACATGCATAGAGCCAAGAATTAAACAGAACATACCATAATGATGAAGGTAACAGGTCCAATGAAGCTCCAAATGAAGTGGTTGTCCACTCTCAGCCAGCATCTGCAGAGAAAGCACAGTCAGAGTCATTACAAAATCAGTTCCGATTACATCAGTTCCTAAATGCATTTATTTAGACAACAAAGTTTCGCACTGACAAGGATTACACCAAATAAAAAAGCAAAGAGAGAATGCAACTAAAACAGCATAGCGTCTGGTGTGGATCACATTACGATGTTGTAGGCCTGCCCAGCCAGTATATACATTACTGTTAAATGCAGCTCAAAGATGGTAATTGTCTGTAAAAGTATCCAGGTGCTCTTGTCTGTGACCTCCGGCAGGAAATATTGATTATCTAAATTAGTGCAAACTTACACCGTGCTAATAGAAACCACAGAAGACACACAACCCACTGACCCACCCACCCACACACACACACAAAACTGCAGTCTGACAAGGGAATGACTTATCACCAAAAGTCTTGTTTTTTGTAAATTTCTCTATATTGTTTGCATTACTACATTCAGTCACAATGGCAGAGCAGGCCTAAACAAGGAAGATCAACCTGTTTTAGGAGCACATTAATGCACAATGTAAGGACAAGCCCTTCCCACCTCTAGAGTCCAGCCTGAGCTAAAACACCATCATTAATCTACATAAAAGCCCTTTTCCAGTGCGGCACTTGTCTTTGTTAGAGAGCATTTTACAAACAGGAGGTCGCCAGGGGCTCTTTAAGCCAAACACACTAACAAAGTGATGAAAACCACAGTCACTTCAGGTGTCCTCTGAAGACTTAGTGAGTATATGTGTTTGTGCATGTGTGCATTACAGGCAACACGCTCACAATATCCTTATCTCGCAGTGTAGAAGGCTCTGGGCTCCTTGTGTGAAAGAGAGACTTTATACAGGCTTCTACAAGCAGCTCTTAGAAAGCACATTTTTGTTCACTCACGCGTTTGTGGTGCCGTAGCTCCTGTAGTCCACGACCGCAGAGACACCCACAACAATGGCGGGAAGGAGATAGCCCGAGACATAATAATATTTCTTCCGCGAATATTCGCTTTCAAAGACCTCCACCAGCATCAGATAGAGCTGAACTCCCTCCAAACACATCCATGCAAAAGAGGCCAGAAAGAAATAATGCAAGATTCCAGCGATGATTGAACAGCCGATCTGAGATATAAACAAGAACAACAACAAAAAAAAAAAAACAGTGAGATGAACGTGGACATTGTCAGAACAGTCACATTTTTAGGTCTGACAGATGCAGAGAGTAAGTCTAGCCTTGACTTTGTGAGGATGAAAAGATTCATCCTCACAAAGCAAGAATCGTTGAATCCTGTGTGTAAATTTGTTGAATATTTTTATCAACAAGGGAACAAGGTCTACGGTCTGAAGAAAAGTAAGGCAGAGAAAAAAATTTAAGATTAAAAATCTCAAAGGCAACCTTACACAAGAGAGAAGACTGTGAAAACGTACAAGTGAAACTTCTGAAGCTTCCTGCTGCCTTTTAAACTTTAAATCATTCAGTGTAACTTTGTGCTTGGAGCCAGAAAATAAATTATAAAAATTATGTGGTTTGGTGCACAAATACAAAAACACCATCAAAAGCCACCTTTGGCTCATGATTGTCTTTGTGTATGTAGAAAAAGGTGATAGCTCTATACAGCAAAAAATGTTTTAACAGATTTAAAGAGAAAGAGGAGGAATGCTGAGAAACAACCAGAAAAATCTCAGTTCTTAAGAAAAGTACAATGAATTTTCAAGTACAATGACTTCAGAGGAGATGGATTTCTATATTTTTAAAAAGCAGGTCTTATTATTTTAGCTTTCAGTGCAAACAATCAAAAAAATTTGAGTCAGTCATCAAAACATGCCACATTGAACAACAGTTCATATCATTTGTGCACGGTAGCAAACCCTTAGGCACAAAAATATCTTAACGGAATAATAATGAATATATTTCTGTAAAATTTAGAGATGCTCAGGATAGTTATTTTCAGGTGTTTAACTGATGTGCTATTGGCCAATTTGAAATGATACAGGCTTTAAGAGAGAGCAGAACTGGACATATACTGGTTTGGTAAACACCAGTAGTAGTCAGTTTTTTAAAGATTTTTATGTTATTTTGTAAGAAATGAATAAAAATATCGAAAATGTACTAAGAATTACTAAGCCTCTGTCTTGAACAACTAACTGGTGATTGCAAATGCTGTCATGTGTTTTAGTTTAATTTGCATATTATGCAAATTCATAAAAAACAATACTATGTTCATGAAGTCAATGATAATGACCCTTCATAAAATTCATCAAAGCAAAGTTTAGTTATAGTCAACAGCTGTAACCAATATCACACCATACTATAAAATGTATGCAGAAAAAGCTGAAACAGTGTAGTATCCCTATTTCTGCAGTTATGCATATTATACTGGAGGGTAAATCCGAATAATACAAATGAGATATGACTAAGCAAATGATTCATCTTTGTGCTTTGCTGGCGTTTTCTTTGCTGTAACACTCACTGACTTTAGCCGAAGAACAAAGCGAGGTTTAACTTTCTCATAGAAAGAAAGACATCTTGGTGTAATGGTGCACAGAAGAGAAGACACATTATGAAAAAATCAATGGATAAATCTCTATGCTTACACTGGGTCCTGTCATATAGTTGCCAATTAGGAAGATGAGTTCAGCAATGAAGAGGTTTATGCAGAAGTTCTTGTGGATCGTATTTCTGTCGCTCTGCAGGCCTCGGAAGAAGCAGAAGGTGAATATGCACATGCCGAGGCAGATGAGGGAGACCACAATGCCCACCCGCGTGATGACTGTCAGGAGCAACTTCTGCACTCCGTCCGGGCCCTGTTGGACGAGAGGACGGCGAGAGAGAAAACATATTCATTTATCAGCAGAAGAGATATATGGCTTGGCAAGCCAATGATAGATCATGTCTGTCATAACCATCTGTTGTAGATTGCTAAGGGCTATAAAACACAGCCTGCTTTCGTTTATGTTCGTCAAATAACAGGGAATGGATTAAGGGACCAGGTTGTGGATCTGAAGCACTGATTTTCTTACCAACACTTCTTGATGAGCCATGAGAATGGCAAAGTTGGTGAGATGGCTGCAGGAACAGGTTGTGTGGGTTTTGTTGAAATCTATGAGCCTGCAACCTTGTGTGGACCAGTATCCCATCATGCTCCTCTCAGAGTAATTCCAAAAGGAGCAGTTTGAGTTAAAGTAGTGCTGCATCTGTGCAAGGAAAATAAAAGAGAAAAGAAGGCAAATTCATAATCCGCACCTAAATTGCACAGCATTCATCCTTCCCTTTGACAAGCTAATGAAGCATCAGCCTTGTAGAAAACACTAAATACTCAGTGTGTAGTCCCATTGCTAAACAACTGAAAAATCTAGCATGGGACCATTGATTATATGAGGTGCTAATAGGGACTATAATGGTTTGAAGGCATGTCTGTGAAAATCACACAATTACTTTGATAGAGAGCAAAAATCAAGCTGGGGCTCCTCTGGGAGCACTTCTGACAACTTTAAAAGACAGAAGATAATTGGTCCTCTGGTAATTTCATCCCACATTGTACGGCTAATCTGGGAGTTAATTTTCCAATCGAAAAAAAGGGGAAATTGCATCATTTACATCCTAATGTCGACGAACGAATTAGTATTCATTAAGAATTTCGTCTAGACCCCCTAATAATCACCAGTTCATTCTTAGTTAATTTCATGTTCGATGGCTTAAACAAACTTCTCTATGACCTTGCAGGGTATTTTGAAACGATACAAAGTTCGCACTTCCTTTATCTTTTCTGTCTAGCTCCTCTTGCGGGGCTTCAAGTCTATGGTTATTTATCAGCGGGACTCACGTCGATGTGTTCCAGGGTGAAAATCACAGGGTCTGTTATGAAGACGCGGCTGGACTCCTTGTTGATTGAGGCAGCAATGACGTCAGAGTTCACCGCCACTGAGAGGTTGCGGCCATTCGCATCGCTGCCCAGTTTGATAGTTGCATTCTCAGTGCTGAGAAACTGGCCTAGATTTTTGTATAGAGCAAAAACCAGCTTGGCAACACCTATAAAAGAAATGAGACAAAAAAAACCCCAAAAAAAACAAAATGCATGACTTTGCTATACTCATGAATTTTATGACTCTTTCACAAACTCATATAATCTCATACAAATGTATATATAAACAGCATTTGTTAAACATGCCTATACAGCAATTTTCACCGAATACAAATATAAATCAATACTCCGACAGTAATAAAAAAATCCAATACACAGCAGTAATTAGTAAACTGCTAACCGTAAACTGTTAATCAGTAAAATGTAAAAGGTCAGGGATCTGTTAACAGATGTATAACATGAATGAGGGATGGTGTTTTTGTGCAGCAGTAACTGAGTGAGAAGGAGTCTGCAGTGAAAGCTGGGGTGGAGAATGATCATTTAGAAAAAGGTGGGGGTTGGGGAAACTAAGACAAATGCCCATGGCATCAGACAACTGCTGATAGCCAGGAACCCCCAAGATATGCAGAGTCATACTCACCATTCCAGTATTATTAATTTGACTTAGAGTCTTTAGACAGTCTCGCCTGAAACCATTTCAAAGAGATGGCGTCAGTCTTGTGTATAAGTCTGAAATCAATATGCCGGCGTGCAACGTTCCCGCAGGAAAAAATGTACTGCCCAACTCTTTGCCTCGACAAAAACAATGAGCTTAAGGATGTAACAATGCATCAAATGCATAATTCTAAAGGCTCCAATACAATTGTATGGAAACGCTGATCTACATGGAGGAAGTAACCTTCTGTTTTGTTTTTAGAGTAATGCACAAAGAAAGATCTCCCTTTTCCCACTTAATGTTTCATAGTACAAGAACAAGGATTACATCTTTGGCATTTCTTTCAGGCAAAGCTTAAAGAATGTTTACAATTAAGCAAATATCTGTTGCTTATAAATTAAGATTACTTTGTGGCAAAGCTTATAGTATACACAGGGCTCTAGCCAGCATCTGTGAAACAATTTGTCACTATTAAACCTCTCATTTACAGAAACAGTTGGAAATAATAACAAAAAACTAACATAGCAGGAAGCAAGAAGTGAGGAGAATTAGGGAAGTGAACTGCCTCTCAATTTCAAATTTAGTGCCAGTCACCCTTCTACGCGAGGTCAACATAATAGTATCGCTGAAACATGGCAGGAAAATTTAGTAAATGTGAGTTCTTAGTGCAATGACTCATGAAGGTATTTAGCTAACACAGGTGGCTTTAGATTTTATAGATAATAAAAATATGTCTCACAGCAGACAAACATTTGATGTGTGTCTAGGGGTTTAAAGATTCCTGATTTTTCATTTCTCAATGCTGCGCTTCAAGGACTGCTTTTCTGGAGATACATTATGTCAATTCTCAGATTAAATAACAGTGTCAATGGGAATTATATATTGAAAATCTTTTTAAGCTTCATGGCCAGGAGGTCAGTCCTGTAGGTAAAACACCAACATCCATTATGATTTGAGTGCTGTGAGTGTGGGTTTCTCTTTATGAGCTCATTCATCTGTTCTGTCAATGCCAGAAAATGTTTTATGTAAGCATTATGAAGTCCTGATCCAGCACCCACCAGGTAAGATATGTTAAGATATTTTTGTAGCAGGAAATAATCATCTGAAAGCGGGCACCTAAAACGAGTCTCTCAAGCCACACATTGAAAGCTTCATATGTCAAAGCTGCAGGTTCACATTAATAGACCACAGGCTTTAGTGAAAGACCAATTTGACAGTTGCCACCTTCTCCATGGTTACAACAGGGGGAAAAAAAGCAGTGGCAGTTAACACTGCTCACGCTCTATAAACACTTCTACCTCTACTCCTGCCTGAGAAGTGTGTGTGTGTGTGTGTGTGTGTGTGTGTGTGTGTGTGTGTGTGTGTGTGTAAGTGCCAAGGCTTACCGTTCCGACTGTTCAGCTTAACTGTATTGGCGGACAGCTGGATAGATATACCACCCTTGCTGCTCTGTGGAAACTTGAAATCCTGGACCTGGCCATCTGTGCTCAGTACGTAAACATCAAGTACTAGATGGAGAGAAAGAAAGAGACAGAGAGAGGAAGACAGAGACAGAAACAGAGGCAAGATCAGTGTTGCTAATTGCCTATTTGAAGAACTAAAGCTGGGTCCACTGTGTATTTCCTGCTTAAAACATCTGTACATCTTTGATCAGCATTACTCACTTATATTGCTAGCAGGCACTTTCACAATGGCGGGTTCCATAAGATTATCAGCAAGGACGAAAGCTCCTTCCTCCAGAGTATCCAGTAACATGGTTGCGGCGTGCGTCTGCTCCGTGCTGTTCATGTCTCCCCAGGACTTCAGAGCCTCAGGACGGAGCAGGTTGTCGACCGTATCCACGATAGCCTGCAAGGAAAAGTGGAGTCAGCACTTATGACAAGGCCATGGCCAGAGGTCAGCTCTCGCAGTTTGGTCATGGTCAGCAGCAGCCAGCTTATGACCATGAAAACAAACACACCTTGATGACATGAGCTCCATGTTCTTTGTCAATCTTTTTTTGCAGGACATGTCATTCAAGCACAAGCAATAAAGAAAAGAAGGTCCACATAGTGACTGATATACAGCGCAGTCCATAAGCACACAGTTGAGTACATAGTGAGAACAGTTGCTCTGCTGCTGTACTCCAGCACACTGAAAGTGAAATGAAACGATGATGAGGTTGAAGTGTAAAATGTTAGCTTTAATTCAAGAGTATTTATATGTATATATTGAGAGTACCACGCTGGAATCTCCATATTTCAAAAGTAATTAGAAATATGATCATTATCTTAAGTAAGAGGTACAAATCCAGTTTGCAGGTCTACTTACAACAAACCTCAAAAGCTTCATATGCAGGTAAACAGTGTCAATCAATGTAAATAAATAACGGATAGTGCTGAAGGTATTGAACTATTTGCCGTATTAAACTTCAGCACTAAAAAAGTATTACTTTCGATACTTTGATCCCTGGGCTTTTACGCTTCAGACGTACTTTTCAGTAAGTACTGTGAATGCTCAACAGGATCAGATGACTGACTTGGCCGCACTAGAATGCTGCAGTTTATAGTCCCAAAGTTGCTTTAGTATTATTTTCAGGTCATGGTCCTGCTGCAAGGTGAAGTGCAACAACACTATGTGTTGCATTTAGTTGGATCTGAGCTGTTAAAATGTTTTGGTACATTTCAAAATTCATCCTGCTTCCACAATCAATAAAAACAACGAACCAAATATACTTATCCTTTAATGTTTCACAGCTAAGGTGGTTCGCTTTGGGTCATGAACATTTTCCTTTTTGCCTCCACATTTCCCTCCGTCTATCACAAGCTAATATTGATCTCACCTGCCCACAGAAGTGTGTCCTAGAAATGTACTGTTTTATGTGCTCTTTAGCACGAGTTCTGATAGTAAGACTGATGCACTCTTCTCTCTATGGCAGCCATGCCTAAAGTGTTCTTAATGCGCTGTACAGTTTCTTGCTATTATTTAAAGTATATTCATTAAGTCATTTTGGCCTGTAAGCACTACGAAACACAATGTACTTAAAATGTGCTTAACCCTTAATTTACCCCTGAAAATACATCAAACCCCTTAATTTAAATTAAGTGGCCATTAATTTGTGAACGGATCCCTTAATTTGACCTTAAAAGTGGATTTCAGGCATGAGTGTGAAACTCCTTAATTGTAAACATAAGGCATTCATTCAGGAGGTTCTATTATTTAAGGGGCAACTTTGAAAAGGTAAGGGGAAAATTCAGTAGTTTTACCCCTTAATCAGCCTTAATCTGTGCCCTTTCCCCCTTAATTTTCTGTAATTTTCCTGGTAATTTTAAGGGGTAAAATTAAGTTTGGTTTCGTAGTGAAGGTTATCTGTTATTTCTAACACTGCGTTTTCGCATATCAACGATGGTGATGGCCCTAAGTGTATAGATGCAAGATGGGTTTTTTTTTTATGATTTACCGTACAGCAACCGAAATTTCTTTTGACCTAAGGTCAAAATACTCAGGATGCAAATGTCACATTTGGGATCATCTCTGGACCTTTTGTGCATTAACTAATTTTGCAGTTGGCCAAAAAACAGCATAACAATTAGCTGTCCAATCACAGAATGCACTGTACTCAGTTCTCTCCTGACACCTCACTGCCCAAGCCAAACCATCCTGCTTGTATTTACAAGAACAAAGTGGGTTGTTTGACTTTAAGGTCCATCATTGCCCCAGTGAGGATCTCCTCTAAGGAACACTGGACCCTAGTCACCAGCTCTGATCAGAATCCGAATCAGAAAACTGATGCTTATAGTTAAAGACATTCCACAAGCACAAGCCATAGCTTTAACAAAACTAATCTTGATCCAGCACTGGAAAAGGCATCTTAATGCAGCCATTCAAATTCAGCCTCCAGAAAGAACGAAAGGCCACATGACAGCAAGCTGCAAATTACAAATTGCAAATGCTCACATGGACATTAGCATGGGACATGTTCAAAAAAAAAGCAAACAAACAAAGAAAATAAAATCCTGAATCAGGCTGGAATAAGATTAGTAATAGGAAACGAATCCAAGCCACCGAACACAGTATATGTGGCAAGAGCATGGAAGGCAGTGGCAGATCAAAATACAGAGGAGTGATGGAGAGAATGAGAGGCTACATGACAAGAGAACAGGAGCATGCCGCTGAACAGAGGCAAAGAAGGAGGGAAGAATAGTGGGGGAAAGACGTGTAGAGAACAGTGAAAACGGTAGCGTGGCTCAAGTATACCTTCATATATGCCCTGCATGTCCTTTCTCGCTTTTGAAGCTTTGTTATTAACAAAGAAGACAAAAAAGAGAGATCAAAGAAAAGAAAGAGACAATTAGAAAAATGTTGATGCTCTGCCACAGGTAACCAACTCACATGGGCTTCAGCAACAAAACAGATGAGCTTTCAGAATCTTTTTTCTCATACAAATGAAGGTCAAATTTGAAAAAGTGGTGTCTGGTTAGAACAACCGGAATGAATACAGTGCAAACTCATAACAATGGTAAATTAAGTATGCACTCATTTTGACTATAAATTTGATAACTCTGAATCGCAGCATAATTAAAGCAAGTCACAGTAAAATGTAAGATTTAATGATGCACTGAATCGTCTCCATGAATCGAATTGATGTGAAGTCAGAGATCTACACTCCAGATGAGGGCAAAGCAGCAAAGGATAAGAAAACTTAAGTATACCTTGTTGAAGCTCCGTCCAGTGGAGTCCTTCTCACTGGGCCTCAGCTCCTGCAGTTGCGCGTCCAAGATGTCCACCAGCTGCTCCATGAGCCTCATGGTGGAGCTGATGTCGCCGGGGAAGATGGGCCCTTTAGTGTGCTTGGCTAGCTCGTTGGCCAGGTTTGCTGCATTCTCACCGCTCCGGATCTGAAAGATCGAGCAAATTAGCCTCTCAGCAGGTGTCCGAAAAATATCATTCTGCGTCCGTGAGCCTCTCGCCCCTAATTATGACATCTTCATGCTGTGAGGAAATATGCTTCAGTAACAGCACCCACGAGCCATGGCTTAGTAATTAAAAACTGATAACGCTTCCTGAGCGCATTAGACAAGGCTTTTTTTTCTGAATTGAATAAAAGTTAATTTTGCGGGTGCACAAGGTGAGGGTGGTCCATTGTGCCTGATGGTGGCCTATTCTAACCTCAGACAGCAGCACGCATTAGCCCTTTAAGAGCGCACATTCTGAAGAATATTATCAGATCAAGCAGTGGGGCGTCCTATTGGATAGCTCAAGGCTACGTTTCTCAATCTTAGCCAATGATAGTGGGAAACATGGACCTCAAAATTCGGCACTGGGGACTGTTTTATATTCATGGCAGTGAGTCTGAGCTATTAGGCACATTTGTATTGCTAGTAATGTGGAGTCGGGCTGACACAAACCTTCTGAGCAACTTGATTGACCCAGTGGGAGGTGCAGTTGCTTAGATCAGGGCCTTTCGGGTGCCAAGCCCCAGATGAGAGCACACACAGATAGGAAGCAGTCCCTATGGGGGAAAGAAGTGCTTTTAAGAAATGCTATAGACGTACATTTCAGTTACATATAAATTATGTTTAACACATTTTCTCATTTTAAACAATACATTTGCTCATGTTTTTATGTGCCAGTGGTTTAATCTTATGTTTTCACGATGAACAGATGCTCCCTAAGAGATATATGTGTTCAAAATGCTACACAATATTTCCTCAAATATTTCCTGTTCTGTCTAATGATCCCAAATTAAAAGCAATTAGCAACCTGTGGGATTTAACGCACTGTTATCACATACAGTGCTGAAGCTATAGCGGGTTTTGCCAGCTAGTGTATCTGGTGTAGTAAACATGCTTACCTCTGGTTCCTTTGGGGCAAGGCCGCTCCACTAGCATGCCTCTCTGAGTCTGCGGCCAGAGGATGTCCCTGCGCTCCACGCTATCGCAGAAGCGCTCGGGGGGAGGAAAGGAGTCCAGGGACGGTGGAGTGGTGGTCCGGGGTAGAGCTGCTGGGGGTTTGGGGGGTTTGTTACCAACTCTAGTCCCAGTCGTGGTTATAGTTGTCACCAGCCCTTTTTGTTGGGTTGTTGTCGTTGTTGTAGTAGTCGTCATTCGCGGCGGTGCTGGCGCCAAGGTTGCTTCAGAGATAGGTGGTGCTAACAAGAAAGGAAAGTAAATTTAGCTCCTGTTGACCTGTTTTATTCTTCTCCAGCTAATACTAGTCCCATTGCCAACAAATCTGTTTTGATTTTAAACCAAATTCTGGGATACAGAGAGCAATATGGAGACTCAGGTTTTCATGACCTACATATTATTTTAGGCAATGGCTTAGTAGCATAAAAAGCAACGGCATAAACAACAGTAGTTGTGTCTGCTATTTTCAAGCAAGTTCAATTAGTTTTCAACAAAAAAGGCTCCACCTGAGCATGATGTCTGAACAGTATTTTGCTAGTAACATAACCCATTTATGATTTAAAAGACAAGACTAATGCGATGCGAGAAAGGATCAAATATTTTTGGATTAGGGAAACAAATACATACAGCAACAGAACACACTGTGTTCAGACTGGCTTACAATAAGGCTTTATAATGATCCGTAAATGCGCTTTATTATTCAGATTACAAAGTAATTACTAAACCATTTTATCAAGATCGTAAATCTCTTTTTAATGATTTAGGAATCATAACAGCTCTGATGTAAATTAGACTTTACGCTCTCAGCATTGAAGACCTTGTCCTCCTGCCAAGACCCAAGTTTGATCTGTGGCACTGCTGACCCCACTCTTTGACAGTAAGGATGTCTCAGTGCCGGTTGTGGGCCCATGTGTAAGTACAGAACTGGGGAGACAGCGCTCTGCGCCCTACACAATGTTGCATGTTTGCAAAGAAGCAGTTTGAAAAGAAGCAAAGTGTTGACTTTTTGTATGTCTCAGGGGAAGAGTGCGCTTGCCTTCACACAATCAGACAGGCTGGTGCCATTCAATAGGGGAGATGGAAGCTGAGGGAAATTAGTGTCGACTGGAGATATAACTGAGCAAAAAAAAAATCACACTTCCTGAAAACTAAAACTAACCAAACTGACACAATTACACATATAGTATTCAACGTAAACCCAAAGCTGTAAAATCCCAGCATGTTCTAAAGCAAAGAAATACATCTGAACAGTATCTGTTGCTTTCAACTGGAAAACAAGACTCTGATGGAAACAGCTTGGTCTGGCAGCCTGCTGATAATAGCCCCATGGAGTGTGTGAGAGATTCCAGCTCAGTGTGCGTGTGAGAGAGCTTTCTCTTTGAGGTTGGTCATGACCTACTGTGAATTAGTCTCGACTGACCGGTGGAGAGCTCTGGTTCAACCCAGTGTGGATTCGGCCTGGACCTGCAGAAAATGTTTCCAGACACTCACCATCAAACACTGATGTTTCACCTGATCGGATGTTTTGACACTCTGTCTGCCATGCTCAACTGTTCTCTCCTGGTAATCCATTTCTTTTCCTCAAGCTCGACATTTGTAGATTCTCTGCTTGTCATGCTGGGTGAAATAACACAGGGCCGAGGTTCTACCAGCAATTGAAAATCTTTGCCATACATCTCAGGGCTGAATAAACCGTGAGTGGATGTAATGCATGTTGAAAGGCCCTGGGCTGAATGGGCAGCAGACATGCAAATCTACAGTATTGGTGCTCACTTTTGAATGTCTCTGACAATAATTCCCTTCTTGAGAAAGTTCAGAACATCTCGTAATTGGCACCTTTTATAATAATGCATGCACAATTTACTGAAAACAGTCTGCCACAGTTATACAAGGTGTCAGACATATGAAATTAATTAAACGAAGCTCTTTACAGGAATAAGATCAACAATTGTCTCTTTCTGGTGCATTCTCAATGCCCAAATGGCCCAGAATTCTGTCAGAAATGGACAAAAATGCAGCCTACTTTGTTATACAAAAGACTTATAACTGCATTTCTATGAGGCACACTTTACAGGTCACGTGAAAAAAAGAGTGTTAAAACCTCTCAATGCTCAGCACCACTAGATTCAATGGGAGTAAAGCTCTCAGGGATTCTGATTCAAGCCCAGGTATGCTATGTGCTGTCCAGTACTAAAGAAAGCAAACGGCAGCATTATTTGTCTGGGGGGGAATGACTGTTGCCAAGAAACTTGCCAGCCAGTGGAAAGGCTACATGGTCTCATGGTATTGTCAAGTACTTTGCATTCTCCTTTAGGCACACCGAGATGCTCAGCAATGCTGTCGAGAGTACAGGAAGTACTGTACACTGTACAGGAAGCGTAGGGTAGAGCACAGGAGTGACATGATACAGTGGATATATAAAACAACGTATTCAAATACAAAATGAAAAACTATAAAAAGGAATACAAACTTTTCTAAATATTTTACATCACAGCATTTTACATGTTTTCCTCAATACTCACATTGTCACACAAGATTAGCATACATCAAAACTTCCAGTTATCTAAAAAAAATCCAACAATGAAGCATTCACAACACTTTCATGTAAGATACATACATAATTCTTTAAAAAAAGAAAAAAAATTAGATGACTTGTTGATTCAGAATAAACATCACATCTATCATCTACTTTCCTGAAAGACTTGTAAAGTGATTTGCTTTCTAAGCACGAGTTATGTTTATAATAAAAGATTGTAGTACAATCATTGTACCCATTGAATTACATTATTGTGAGTTGTCTCTGGTTCTGGTTAACGTTCACATTAGGTATAGACCCAAGGCTGAAGGTTAGCTGCAACTATACCTGCGATTATGCATTCCACAATGAAGCCTGGATTCATTATGTTACATTATTTCCTTGTGGAACCGAGTGGAGCAAATGTGAGTGGGAGGAAAGGAAAGAGGCAGTAGGCTGAATATTGCCTTGTCACAGTTCGCAAGACAAAAATGACTGTATTTGAAACACACTTCTCCACATAGCAGGGCTGATTTCAGTGCAGTGGTAGTACTTATCCAGGTGCCACCATTGCCTAGACATCGAGGCTATTGTGGAGGAGGCATATCATAATCTTTCAAACGTCTCGTTCCCATTTGTGAGTCATGGCTAATTTGCTATGCTGCATGGACAATGTATGAATAAGAGTACTTTTATTTTCTGCCTCCCACCTGTTTAAAATATCTGCCCATAATTCTGTCTGTAAACAATGCCGCTGTCTGGACAAGTGCAATATCCTCAGGAACTGTGAAATACCACCTTTTTTTTTTTTTTGTCACAGAGAAATCCATGTATGACTTAGTGTTTTTGTCCACCCACATGCCTGAATACTGTGTGTCTGTGCTTATCTGTGCAAGCATCACAAACCATATTGCATACTCCACTATGAATCTAGAGCAATGGCTAGTCTGCCATATGCTGTTGTCAAAGGAATTCTGTTTTCTCTATTGCTAACAAGTGATTTCAGTCAGACTCAAACTGGCTTGAGGCATTAATAAAATTTGGGTTATGGGATGAAAAGACATAGCACTGTCTTCCATAATTACGTATCTGAAGCTCTACAGTATATGGTAATAAAATAAAATGTATTTGGACCATATAACTGCTATACCACCACATTGCTTTGGGGTTAGTGGTCTTGGGCAGAATCATAATAATATGAGACATAGTGTTGATGCTGGGGTATTATTTTCCCATACCGTTACAGTCTATCAGATATTCGCATAAATGAACTCCCAGTTCAATTACTGTTTTAAGCTACGACAAGAATCTGATAACATTACATTAAGACTACATCACGTAATGAGAATTTTGACAGCACCCCAAACAAGAGTTAGGGCTTGAATATTATGGTGGCAATTGTTCATTCAACCACAGTTCACACAGCACTTATGTATTCTCTGATATTAATTTTCCTTCTGTTACGATATAAAAAAAACTTTTCTTTAAGCTCAGTAGGCCAGCAACCCTGAAATTAATATGTCTGTCGAACAGCGAGCCCAAAGGGAGCCTTCAATTAGCTGTCAAGGCAGGAGGGACAGGGGGAAAAATCTTGCAATGGAAGAGTTATAACAGATATATTCACAAGAAGCTGAGGTGACAGACGCTCGCATAGCACTCCTAAAACCCCCTAAAGTTACTTTAATAACCCAGGTATCACCACGGGGTATAGGAGCCGTTGATTCATTGGGAACATAAAGGCAATAATCTATGACATGAAAAAGGGGGAAGCTGTTGTGTGTTGTCAGCACAGAAGGAGGGAGGGATTGGACTGAGCACTGCAGCACCAGTCCCCTCACTCACTCTCTCTCTCTCTCTCACTCTCTTTCTCTCTCTCTCTCTTCACACACACAATGTGAAAAATGAAAAGTGACAGCCAGTGTATATTCTACATTACACTTAATGGTCGCACTTATGATGTGCAGAGCTCGCTTGTTCGCATGAGTAATGCGCAGCCCGTTAGCTGTGCCTTGTTGTGTTGAGAAACTGCAGCCAAAGGCTTTTGGGGGTGTGGGGGGATGGGTTGGACTGAAAAGGTGCGTGGTACGATCAATGCCTGGGGTAATTTGCGAAGGAGACGTACGAATCTGTAGGAGTGACACGGGGTCCTTCAGCTGCCACTGAGTAGATTATCAAGCTCAGAGCTGGAGCTAAGAATGTCTTCTCTGATTAGCGCCTCTTCTGTGCTACGATGAGGCAGCATTTAAACACTGATCTTCATCAGAACTGAAACATAGCTCCCAGGTGGTAATCAGCCGCTAATGGAAAGTGCAACAGGAAACAGAGGGAGTCAAAAACACAGCTCAAACAATTAAAGGCTTTTGTTTGGTTTGTTTTATTGTTTTTTATTCCCTTAGGAGGAGAGGTGTGTCAGAAAAGCAAAGTTCACCCTCTGTATGACTACTTAAATACCTGAGAGAGCTGAGTATGATGCTTTAGCTATCACAAAGGCTGGGAATATTTAGCTAATTAATTTCTCCCTTGCTAATTTAACAACATTACTAGAGCAATTTAAATAACTTTCAAATGCGATGATAAAACATACGTCCCCTCAATGTCACTGCGCTTTTATATGCTGTGCACCTCTGGATCGCCAATACTGTCTGCTAAAGGTGTTTGAATGTCTGTATATGACTTTAAAAGGCTTCATTTACAGCCTTAAAATGTATTAAAACCCTTTGCATTAAGGTCCCTCAACTCTTGAGTGTTACCAATTAAGCTTATGAAAATCTGTGCTTGAAGGCCATAAGAAGAAAAAAATGTACCAAAATCTGTATTCATTAGAGGCCACAAGACAGCAATGGTGAGGAAAAAAGAAATGAAACATGCTCAAGCGCTTTGACCTGCAAAACTGGGGCTTTTTCTAAACATGAGTAAAAGCACTGCAATATCATTGGGCTAAATTGCCAATTATCATGATTGGTGTCAAACTAATTTCATTAATGAGGGAGAAAAATGAGATTAAGCAACAAGCTGCGCCATGTGTTTGTTGCCTTGATTCCAACAACTGCATGGCATTGTTATAAGGCAGTGCACTCCATGCCTCCATCAAGATGACTCAATACTCAAATTCAGTTAAGATGTGAGGCCATAACATTTAAATTATAATGCTCTGAATGATTGCAATCTCCTAGTCTTCCAATTTATCGTGAATTATTTTAGAGTAGTTTGGCATGTGCTGTTCCATGCTATTTTTATGTCAGTCATGTCAAATCTCATTAAATCATTTTAAAGTGTGAACGTGATTAGTGCATTTAGTACACTAAGGTAAAAAAGTAAGTAACTTGAGAACGAGGGTAGTGGCTTTCATCACATTCATTCAGTGTCGTGTTCCAGCGTGGTGCTATCGACCAGCATGGCCCAATGACATTAATCAGGTCAACTGGACATTTTCTCTGCGCCTTCTTTTACAGAATGAGGCAGAGTGTAAAATCCACAAAAAAGCTTGACGGTGTCGACAGCAGGCCAGCTGACTGAGCCATGTATTTTCACTGCCTATGCCTTCTGCGTGTCTCACATCCCAAACAGCACTGCCAAGTGAGCCACGGCTTCATTTGAATGGGTTCCGCACAGGCGCCGTTCACTCGCTCACCCGTGTGGGTAAGTCAGCAAATTCTCCCACACCTTCAGGCTATATCTCGCTCATGCTGAGAGAAGGGGAAAAAAATCTGTTCCCAGACATCTGAGAGATTTGGTCCAAACGTTTGGAGTCCGTTGGTAGTGCTCTATCAATACATCGAATGAGGCTGGGACTGGAATATTCAAAAAAAAAAAAGCTGAAAGAGGATCAGTGGGTTCAGATCATGGCAAAGCTCTCTGGAAATGGCAGATTTGAACCAAGAATAGAAGAAAGTGAGATTACTGCTTCTCTCCAAACATATCAAAAAAGAATGTATACTGTATAAAAACTCACCAGTTGATGAAACATTCAGGGCCTGTTTCAGCTCTACCTGCTTGTAGTTAAATGATGGAGCAGTTCTACTCTATAACAACCGCACAGACAACATACAACAAGGCACTGCCACTGGTTTAACAGCAAACAATGCATTATGCAGTATGCTGTTTCCTTAAGAGTCATGTCATTCATACATTTATGAATGACAGCCATAGCGGAAAAGCACATTCAGGCTGAATTTGTTCCACCTGTAGACGTCTGATACAGGAGGTGGAACCAAGCAGCATGCAGCAGAATATCAGGCAAAAATACTTTGGCAGAAAGTGAAGCTGTGATCTCAGTTGGCTGGGAGTTAACTGCAGTGGCTGTAATAAATAAAGACGTACAAGTAGGGTCATAAAAATCCCAGCAGGCACGATTTGAGTGCATTGAGAACGATCTAGGTATGAATACGGCGTAAAGCAGGTGAACTCACAGTTCATCAGCACTGATTGTAGAAGAAATCAATGTCTTTATTTTGAGTGTAGAGAGTAGATGAATAAAGTAGAACTGGTAACTGTATACTACTCATCATAATGGTTATTTCAATTAACTATCAAAGGAGTCATTGCGACCTACCCTAAAGAAAAGACCAACGTAGGGGTGTCAAGTATTTTTCCTCCAATCCTGATTCACGTCTTTTTGTATTAAGTAGCGATACTGCCATGTAGTGAAACCAACGGTTTTAAGCCAAAGTCTTTGTTACTTTTTTAATGATCATTTTATAGTTGCTTGTAATTTCTCTTATTGTATACAGTTTACTGCTTTTGGGTGTTCCTTCAGTCTTCAACTTAAATCCAAACACTGGCATTGCAGATATACTATCTGTTAACTTCTAAAAACAAAGGCCTCCCTGACAGTGGCCTTGATTTTTCATATCGAATCAAGACATGCCTAGCCCATAGCAGAACAACACCATGGAAACACTAGTGCAATTGTGACTTGATTTATCTCCCCGAACCCACATTCACACTATGCTCATTCACTTGTGTGACGGTGGTTTCATCAAAAGGAGTTTGCCTGAACAAAACTGTAGAGCAGTGCTGATTAAATCAGCACCACGGCAGTCGCCAAGCTCCAGCAGCTTCGGCAGCCTGGACTCCCGACTCTGGCGGGGGCTAGACGCGAATCTCAAAGCGCCTCAGCACTGTTTGTCTCCTGGCATGCACAGGAGAGGGGGAACTGTTTACAGTCGAGCCGAGGCGCACTATCAGTGGCTGCAGAGACGGCCGCCCACATGCATAGGTACACAGTGCATGCTGGGAGAAACAACACTGATAATTTTACACACTGTTACATTCCCGGCCTTCTCCTGGATCCAGAGCCTTTTGGGGTGTGTGTGCGTGTGTGTGTGTGTGTGTGTGTGTGTGTGTGTGTGTGTGTGTGTGTGTGTGCGTGTGTGTGCGTGTGTGTGTGTGTG
>JBBPDC010000038.1:12751935-12775015 GCA_037974485.1 Hemigrammopetersius urotaenia
TTTTTTATCTTAGAAATCCAGCCAAATTAGAATTTCTGATGAGTTTATTGGAGCTTGCTGCACGCAGGCTGTGAATTCTGGTGAGTTCACATTATAGTTCCTTGCCCTCGAGTCAGCCGATTTCTAAAAACACAAGCCCGACAGCTTCAAGATTTTACTGGTGCTCCTATGTTTGGTCCTTTGTGTGCTTGGCATACCTTGGCCTTGCCGCTTCGATCTGAATGAACTTGGCCTTTAAAACCACATCAGATAGAGTTAATTCCCCCGGCACTCGCACTGTGTTTTATCCGAGCAGAATTGAAGCATCAGTCGCTAAAAATGAGCTTGCAGCTATTATTAATGCACGCTAATCAACCATCGTGATGAATGATTATGATGTTGGTGGTGATTCATTACTCGGCCAAAAGAAATAACAACATGAAAAGTGCAAAACAATGCAGTTTCACATCTGGGCTTGCGCAAACCTAAGGAGGCATATCCCTTTGAAAAGTTTCCCATGTAGATTAGCACCCACTTGAGACGGCTAATTGCCTGCAGCTGAAGGGCCTAATTGAGCCGCCGCAGTTTCAGGCCTATTTTCATACAAATCATGGCACACGTATAATAAGCTGAGCGGAAATACAAACAACCCGCACAGCTTAGACCTACAAAACACATCAAAGGCTGTCTTGCGCATAACTTCCTGTTTGCCAGAGCAATGCAAGAAAAGAGGAATTGCAAGGCTCCAGATGTACGCTAGTCACTCAATTGGCGAGCGGATACACCAAAATCGGGATTTTGTGTAGTTTTTAAGAGAACCTTCGAAATTAACAACAAGATATTTAAAGGGGGATGCTATCCATGTTTGGCACTTAGGGCATCCCAGTCAATACCGTACATCCTACTACCTTGATTAGACATGTATCAGGCAAGAAAAAAAAGTGCTGTATCATATTAACATTCCACCAGAAGTGATCTCTTTAGTCATCCTTGGTTAATGCACGCAAAAAGCACTTTTGAAGATCTTCTACACAACGTAAATGAGGTGACAGTTCAGACATTGTTTCTTTAATAACTACTGCCATTTTTTACTGAGCAAGTTTTTTCCTAAATCCTATGGGATATATACAAATCCAATGGGAAATATCTTCAGTATTATTAGGTATTATTAAGACACAAAAGGGAATATTATTAAGCATTATTCGGAGAGCACTCTATCATTGAGTGTTCTATAAGACAGAGTCTTAAATTCTGACAATTTAAAGAAATGTAAATTTTCTTTTACATTTATAGAACTAATTTCTCAGCAGTGAATTTTAAGGATGCAGAGTATTGCCAGATAATTGCTTTAAAAAGACCGCACTTAGAAACCCACAATTTAAGCATATTATAGATGTGTGTATCCTGTTCATCTATGTGCATAAAAATATTGAATCCTTAATAATTTGGCAACTGGAGACTGAATAGTGATGCAAAATAGTGCTGTTGAAACATATTATTAATGTGAAATTGTGCATCCCTCTGAATTCAGTAAGGCTGATAGATTAGTGAAGTATGTTTTCTTTATATTCCTTTATATTCCTTTATATGCATGAAGTGACGCTGCTCCTCACCTATATGCAACAGTGCGAGCGAGTGTTGATTTTGCACTGTGAGTGAGCTTGTAGATGATGTTCACTTCAGTGAAGGGTGTCTGCACTCAACCCACCTTTGGGACATTATCTTGTATGCGTCAGGGAGGTAGCAGTTGATGTTTTCCATCTGGAAGGGGTCGGCGTCGCAGATCTTGTCATCTGTCCGCCCATAATTAGCACTCTCGATCATGATGACATCACTTCCTGGACAGCGCAGGTCAATGGGGTAACCCTCGCAAGACAGCTCCCGTCTGACCAGACCGAACGGCAACGCTGCACGACTGAACCCTGGGAGAGAGAAAGAGAGAGATGGAGGGAGTGTATAAGGGAGGGAGACAGGGAGAAGAAATCAAAGACAGAAATATAACAACTCTGACAAGAAGTATCACGGGAAAATAGGAGGAAAAACACACTGGACATTATTTCAAAGGCTGCCAAACTGACACTGAGACGAACGAGTCATCCAGGGCTATGTGTGGTGCAAAAGCGTTTGTTTTGGACCAGGCCCTGGATGATAAAACACACCTTTGGGATGAAAGCAAATCAATATTTAATATCTATAGCAATTAATAAATAAGCCTGCTAAAATGCCCAGTACACAAGAGAACAGAATACTTTCATACAAATTCATTATGATAACTATTTTTTTTTTTGTTTGTTTCTTTCAAAACAATGCAACAATCCCTTAGAGGAAACTTGATGTATTTGAGTGTCTGCAGTATTTTGGAATTTTATAAAAGAAGCAGCCAAACAAGCATCAACAACAGAAAAGGGTAATTCTATCCATTTTACGGCTCTGGCAGTACGAGAGCAGACGTGCACAGCTGAGAAGAAAAAAAGGGAGAAAGAGAGGGAGGTGGGTTGAGCTGGGGGAAAGAAAAAATCAATACTTTTGCTTTGTGTTCTGCAAATGTGAGCAGTGCCAAATAGCTGTGCTTAGGGGGTGAAGCAAATTACTCTCAACAAATCATTTGGAGGGCATTTTTCTTCCAGCACTGTAATGTCAAACATGAAGGGTCCAATTTTAGATAAACAGAGGTCTTTATTTTAAAAAATGCTCTCTATATTCATAATTCCTGTTAAAACACAGAAGCTCACTAATTGCACAGCATAAGGAACTGACATGTAGTGAAATTACGCAGGTATTAATGCTGTATTTGCTCCAGCTGACTCACTGATGCTTTTGGTGTTTTCTGGAAATAAAATCGCAGTCGAGCCCTGCTCAGAAATTCGGGCGTGTCCATGTGAGTAGCTGGGCACACGCTGTGCTGAAGCAGAGATCAAAACTTTAGGCCCATATGCTTGTTACATCATGGAGAAAAGACACTTGAGGACAAACCATGCTACAAACAAATTACAGACAAATTTACTAATCCAGGATACTCATTTCTTCAAAACTATGCTGCTGGCTGTGTTCACTGAACCGCTTTTAGCCACAGCATGTCACTACTGAAGAAGATGACAGGTGATGGGTTTCATCACCAAAGGGAGTCGGTGTCAGAAAGCTGGTGATAGTCAGAAAGCATCAGGATGAATTGTACCCATTGAAAAACCATGTACACCCACTCTGCAGTCTAGCAACGAGTCTATTTAGAATTTCCTCAGTTCTGCAGTGCTGTTGTTTTCAAATCTTCTCTAATAACACAAGGGACATGCTTCCATTGATTATGCTAAAAATAATTTACAAGCTTTAACATTTGTCAAAGCCAGTTAAAAATACTAGCCTTTTGTCTGAAAACCAGAAACTGTTCTTCCTGCAGACACACAGTATAAAAACATGTCACACTGGATTAAAAAGGGGAAATACAGTTCAAATCAGTTGTGGGGTGCAGTCGATTTGTCCAGTAGCTGGATATTTGATTAAGAAGCGTGTGCAGTACCTATTAGCTATGAATATTTCTTTTAATTCATCCTTCTAAACGAACAGGAAAATGGCTCTGACACTCACTTTGCCAATTCAGAAGTCAGTGCTGTGACGTTCTTTAATTACACAGTGGAAAAAGGCAAAGAGTGCTTTTTATCAACCCATTTCCTGCGTGGATTTATGACATGCCAGGATGTTTTCAGCTGTATCAAAGAACACTGACAGCAAAATGGGTTCAAATGACTTTAAAAAGTCTTCGAAATGAGTTTCTGGATGACTGAGTCAACAATCAGACCTGGGGGGGTTATTGTGTTCTCTCTTTTTGACTTTGGGCATTCCTTGTGTGACCACCACACATTAAGCCACAGGAAAAACGCGGTGGGATAATGGGCGTTCACCTTGCATCAAAGCTGTCTTGCTGCTATCATGTTTGTATGAGTTCTGACGAGTGCTTTCTGGCCAAACGCAATTCTTTAGAGGTTTTGGCAAAATACTGTGATCCAAGGACAGATCTGACTCTTGTACATTTCCAGCTCAAGACTAAAATTAAAGATACATCTACCAAAGAAATCAATGCTAACTTTTAATTTCAATTTGATGCACACTTGGATTCCCAGAAAAGCAGTTCTCTTCCCTCTCTCTGTTTTTTCCCGTGTTCAGACAGTGGAGTAATCCCCTTGGTTGATTGCTTTAGCACTTGAAATCATTACACATTTGCCTTTTCTTCCTGGTCTATATTTGACTGAACTCCTGTCGGACTCAATAGAGAGGTCGCATGGACCATCATCCGCAAATCAATGAGACTGCAGTGGTGTCCATTTGGCTGGACTGCATTAGGTTTTGCTGCCCTACTTTGCACCGGTAGAACATATGTCGCGCTCAGACTCCACAGGAAAAGCATCGGTGCGATTTGGTTCACTCAGCCAACATCACCAATATACTCCTTCTGAAAAACCCTGCTAAAATACTTACATCTCAGAGCCCTTTGTGGTTCTGCCATATGGCATTGGGCTTTATCGTCCCACACTTCTATTCTTTCATTTCAGCCCTTTAAAGGAAACCAAAACATGTTGAGGGCGTGGGACGGGGGGGTAGCAGTCACTTTTTTACAGCTTCAAATTAATGAGTAACTTTTCTGTTTCCCTGTGGCCTATGATGACAGGGTTATAACGCACGGTGCCCTTCTTGTTCATGTGTCTGGAAATGAAATGGAAATAAGTGCTCGTTGTCTGGGCCTCAACATGGCCACCAAAGCAGTTCATAGATCATGCTGTCGGGGCCTGTTTCATAAACAACTTTCCAAAAGCCTGGCCATTGATTAGGCCTGGGGATGAACTACTTTCTCCGCCTGACACCGGGTGATTTTTCAGGACAGACACATAGCCACTGAATAATCAATATGGAAATCCCAAGTATACTCTCTGAGAAGTCATTCCTATCTTTTCTCACCATACGAGCATAAGAAGCAAAACGTGTGCAAGACAAAGAAATCACTCAGAACCCGGATAAGCAGGTTTATTTCAGATTACTTGACCTGGTTTGAATCAACAGAATGATGATTTTCACCACGGAACATTTGTGAAAACCGCTCCTTTAATGTATATTAACCTGCAACTGTATGTTAATTTTACAACACATTCTTTCCTGGAATTGGTCTTTACATACAGTTGCTCTGACAATTCTCTTCTATTTTACATGGTTGGCCTTGTTTTGACAATGTGATTCCCTTGTATTATTTTTTTTCTAAAACACATCAAATTGTCTTTTTTGAGACAGAAACCCTAAATATTTCAAACTTGCCACAACCTAAATAAACCAGACCACACCCGTTTGACAAGAGTACAATGAAACCTAAAAGAAAAAACAATAATAAAATGCAGCTAAAAAATCTATTATCCTTAGCACAGTTCAGTAATTCTTGAGATTTATTTAACATTTTTATTCTGACACAGGGTTCTCAAACTGGTCCTCCGGAGCCACAAGATGGTCCAAATTTTTGCTCCAACACAACTTGGTGACACATAGGGGGAGAGGAAAAATGTTGTCCATGTTAGGACCAGTTAGAGAACTGCTGTTTTTATTAAGTTCAGAAAACTTTGCAGACATTTTTTTATGCAGTCACCAACCTGCAGAGCACATGAGAACAAAGACAAGTTCAAGAAGAAAACAGGTATGTTTGCAAGTAATTTCAACTGTATGAAATAATCTTTTGGGAGAATGAGGCAGAAGCTCAGAAACTGACATTCTATTTGGAGTCAATAAGAACCAGACCTTGGATTGTTCAGCCGATTCATTTATGTATTTATTTATTTGGTAAACAAATTTAACGCTATCTTTCAGTTCAAACCAAGGCATCCGCTGTTGCCTGAGAAACAAAATGAGGATGAGCATCCTTACAATTTGACCTTCTTTTTGTATAATTTACTTATTTATTTATTTGTGCATCACATCTGGAGGAAGGGTGAGGGTGGAGAAAAGACCTTTCTGAAATGCATTAACACCTCAATGACATGAGGCAAATGTGCTTGCCAGAAAACTGCATCATTTTAATGAAGGACCTCTGGACCCAATCTTGAGGCTCGGCCTTCACTTGTATGTTATGAAAAGAGAGCACCAAAGCATAAATGGCTCTTTGTATTGCAATGTGTTGAAGTGACGCACAATATGACTGCACCTGGGTCAAACTGCTTGTGAGAAACACTGTATGTCTGTGCAAAACCTCGTTTGATCAAAACACATTTCATGCTGACACCTCGCTTAGATTGTCTCATTCCAGGCCATATGAGCAAAGCTCCTGTAGAAGAGGCAACATCCTTTATGGTGCAATGTCCAGAATGCTTCATTTCACTCCCCCACCCCCAAGTTAGAGCACATCGCTCAGGCATCGCTTTTCCTGCCTTTGATTTGTAAATCAGTGAGTCACACAGTGTGGTTCAGTGTCAATGATGCTAAAACCTACTAAAACATAGCAGGGAAGCAAGCTGCACTTGCCAGGAGTTAATCAGGTCTTTAGAAAGTGAATAGCTCTCCAATCCCTTACTCTCCTTCTAATTAAATAATGGGAGCGAGGATCAGAAGCAGTAAATAATATATTAAAGGGAATGCTGGATTTCATCGCCATAGCAACCTGTCCAGCAAAGCCATAATCGCCGTGATCTCTCCTCCACCAACCCCCCCCAAAACCGCCCCATCCTGGCCTTGTTGACACCAAGCCTTATCAGGCATTCTGGTCAGTCACCACAAGGGTCACTTTTCAATTCCTTTCAGGCAGATAGGTAGCCAACTCTGAACTCCAGCGGCCAGGCCCCACGCCAGCACACAATGGAGGCCTTTCAGAGGCAGCCTTTATCAGTCGCACCACTGTACACGACTCCACAAATCTGGTCAATGCAACTCCGAGAGGGGGAGACCCTTTTAATCATGGTTCAAATGCACAAATGACTTCTTGGTCCCACTTTACTCCACAGTGCTCTGTTCCCCATGTAAATATTTGTGTAAATACAGGGTGCTATTGTGCCACTGTAATTCAGCACTGTAAAACAAGTCCTGCGATTCTTGTGTTTTTAATTACACAGGATTAGGGTATGGGGGTAAAATAGTGGTTTTGTTATCTTACTACACTACTGTTGTAACATGAAACACTCTGCAATAGCTATGAGCTCAGTACACTTTTGGAAATCAGTTTCTTTTCAGCACAGCATCCCTTACTATATAAACTACAAGTGTTCTGACAATCAGTAGTAAGTCTGTATTCGGCCTAATAAGAAGAGGTTGCACAGCAAGTTCCACCTCAGCGGCCACAGTCCCATGACTCCACTCTAATTCACTTTTCACCTTTGGGGTGACATTGGCCCATTCAGAGAGCGGTAGCCAGGCAAAAATGCTAATTTGATGAGGACGGAGGCCGGTCTCTGTGGCGCAATAATATTTTAATCTCCTCAACGAGGCAAATCAATTGGAAAGTGACCATCTGCCAGGATATGACTATCACTGAAGAGGGGGTAATGAACATACAGGGAGCGATTAAGATCATCATCATCAGTAGCAGCATCCTGTTGTAATCTCTTTCACACAAAAAAAAAAACTGCTGAGGTGCCAGATGACAAACATATGACCTGATAAAGAAATATGCACTTTTAGAGAAAGTAGCCTGGCCAGGGCAAAAAAAAATCCTGCTCAAGGGATTTTTTTTTCTTAGAACTGTGCATTTTTTCCTTTGCTCAGCAGGTGCTCTTCAGTATATGAGGATTTTACGCAAACAAATAAATAAGACTATATTAGCTCTGGGGGAAAAAAAATGTGAAAATGTATTGAAGTTTCTAAGCTCTGGAGTGAAACTACTCCACCAGTGTTCTTAGGATGTGCAAATGCATGGGGAGATTCTACTAGATTATCTACGTCTGACACTGCATTCTTTCCCATTGAAGCTCTAAAAAGGATCCGGGACACTCATGGCGATTGTCAAGCCCAGTTAATGCAGCTTGGATTGGGCTTTGTCCTGACAGAGGCATACAGCTGCTTGTAAATGAGCTAGCATTGCTAGCGCTGACTGCTATTATTCTGCTCTCTCGGCTGACAAGGTTGCTTGCTGAGGGGATTTTGGAAGGGAATAGGAAATCGTGGCATACCGAATCAGCGCAAAGCAACAAGGAACACAGCTTGAGTTCTTTGGGGTTTTTTTTATTTAGTCTTTTTATGTTCTCCACGAGCACTAAATTCTACGGAAGACTACAGAAGGCAAAGACACCCCGAGTCACCTTTCCCCCACAGAGCTGATTCCATAATCCTGCAATATCCTTTACAATAGCATGTTGTCTTAAGAAGTCAGGTTTTTCGCAAGAGGGGGAAGAAGAAAGGGCCAAGAAAATATTGTGGATATCAATGCAAATATTCGCTATTGGGAAGAAGGTTCCTGTCTGGTTCAGGTTCTGTGGTGGGATGATCCACTGAAGTTTACTAAGCTAACATGAGGACATGACCCTCAGCTTTGGTCTGTGCAAACATCTACGGAATCCACACCTCAAACCTTTATTGGCCAAACAAGTTGCAACAATCAAATGCTAAGCCTCACCTTCTTCCTGATGTTGAGCTCTGTAAACAAGATTCACATTGTTTTATGAACCGACCAACTCAGCATATTGCCTGACCTTTGCCCCTTCATGTGTTGTCATGAAGTCTTGATGGAAACCATAAAACAGGATAAAGGAAAGGAAACAGCCTACAGTTGATGTTCAAAAGGCAGGAGAAGGTATATGCTGTCTCACATTCAGACAGAGCCTCGTGTGGTTCCTGGCTCCAAAATTCATTGGTATTCACGACCACGGCCTGCCCCAGTTCATTTACATCTTTCTCTTTCATAGCAACAGCGGGTGGGCTATCAGGAGCATCTTTGATACAGGTGCGTGCTGGCAAAAAAAGACATTGTGTCATTTAGCTGCAGATAGATATTATAAAAAATGTACCCCACTGGTTCTGATTTTTGCTGCTGAGGTAGGCCTTTGTAAAGTCTACTTTTAGCCCGTCAAAAATGTTTAGATACGATCTGCGTGCTGTCACACACACCCCCCCCCCCCGCCCCCCCACCTCTTGCTCCCTTGTGCTGTACAAGGTGGAGATACGTACAAGCATAGTGTACACGTATAAACACACTGCTATAAAAATAACCTCATCACTTTAAGGGCAAGACTGCCCAAACCCCTTTGTGAAGTAGAATAATCAGTATAATGCAAATTAACTATCAAACTAAAGTAGAACCAATACATTTCTAAAAATAATAAAAACATATTTTTACTATATTAAGAAATTGTTTTTTTACTCTCAGTATACTTGAATACTGTAACCTTTAAGCATAATTAAACACAATCCACTGGGGTCAGCCTTTTATGACAAGTTATTGAAAAAGTGTCACCTTCACAGACAGCTGACAGCTTTCTCACACTGTCAAAATCTGTAAACCCCACAGGGCACGTTTTAGGGGGAATGCTAAATCACGTGAGTGCAAAGAATATACACACAAAATGAGCACAGATTTCTACATAGCAGCTCCTCTAATGTATCTTCTAAAAAGTATTAAAAGCAAGTCCACTCACTCTTTGCTTCTACTTGTCTAGGAAAGTATACTAGTTGTTAGAACATTGCTGTGAGAATTTGACTGCATTCAGCCACAAGAGCTTCATCACACCAGAGATCATAGCTTCACTGCCACACAGCCCGATACTGTGGAGCTTTATACTCTAAATAACACTTGGCACTAGACATGTGGGTTTTGCAATCATGTACTGGAGTCCTTCGCAGTATTTTACAGCTTATTTAAACCCTTCCTTTCTCTTCTCTTGACTTCTCTATGGCTTATGTTGCTCCGGTATTGTTTGGCAGGTGTTGGCTGATTATTATTTGACATATGTTGTATAGGTGCACCAAACGTGCAGTATTTCGGTTAAATAGTTGACGTGGAATTAAGCTGTTTACAGGTTTAAGAAACAGTTGTGGACCACTTAAACACTGATGTACGTCGCTCTGGATAAGAGCGTCAGCCAAATGCCGTAAATGTAAATGTACTGCTGCTTCAGTGCAGTCCAGACTACTGCCAATTCTTTTCACAGGAAATTACAGAAGTGGTACCCGACTGAATTTGTTTCAATAATGAGTAGTCTACAGTTTTTTAATCTATAGTATACATTTTTACCACGGTTCCTCTCCAGAAACAGCTGCTGTTATCCTACATTACAAAACACTATACTACACTATACTATACTATTATGTTAAATGGTTTAATCTGTGATGATCTTTTTATAGAATTTTGTCAAGTTTCATGGCTCAAGTTTTTGTATCTTCATTTTATTACATTAACTTGATTCTGGCTGGTATATAGAGCTCTTATTGTTCCAATAGAGTCGTTTTTATTACTAAAACTATAAAGTTTATAGGGACATTTTTCCAACATGCAGCAGATCTTTCACCGACAGAATGAGGTCATCAGATTAAACCATTAAGGCTTTGTTAATTATTAGGGGTATGCAGTGGTCCAATAAACCAATAAGCTCCTTCAATCAATAGGGTAGTATTCCACACATATCATAGATAAGGACAAAGGCTTACTCCCACTCTCTCTTACTCCCACTCTCTCTCTCTCTCGCTCTCCCCCTCTCTCTCTCTTGCTCCCTCTCTCTCTCTCTCTCTCTCTCTCTCTCTCTCTCTTGCTCTTTCTACCTTCTCCTTCACTAAGAGCAATGTGCCCTTTCGTGTCAATACCTCGATGACACATTATTCAGACACTGCTTTGCTTGACCTCCACCTGGCATTTAAACTCCCTGACCAGCAAGCTGTTTGCTCTGGCCGACACAGTCGAACAAGCTCAATCATTTAAGCAACAGAAGCCTCTGTGAGCTTTGGCCCCTCCGCAAAGGTCTTGTGACGGCTCTCTGTGAAAAATTAAGTTTAATTTAAAGCATTAAAGAAGATAGTTCACCCAAAAATGACCTCAACTTTGGTCCTTTCACCTCTTATTATTACAGTCATTTGTCTGTTTTGGAAAATGCGTATGAGAGAAAAGCATTATGTGGGAGTGAAGCACTAACATTTTGGCTGCAGGCAATTCAAATCTGAAGCTTAAGGGCTGACTGTCTGTGCTGTTATTTGCAAATGTTCAAGTCGGATCTCTGTGTCCAAGCAGCATGACATAAGTGTGGGAAACACTGTAATGTTTATTGTGGTTTGTGGTATGTGGCATCCAATGAAAGAGAAAACCTTACCACACCCCCCCCAAAATGCAATCTGAATATGATAACCGTTTTTTTCCCCTTCACTTTCCCACTCATAAAAGCAATCACATTATAATCAGATATGCAAAGGAGTTGGATCTGGGCTGCTGGTGTGAAAATAGCCTTTGTGAAATTTGTATTGGTAATGTATTCGCATGTTCGCTGTGTTTGGCTTTAGCTCAGAGGCTGTCCTTTTTTTTTCCAATAGAAAACCGAATCTGCAGACCCAATCTCAAAGGATTTACAGTAGCTACCGAGGGCACTGCACATTTCTAGTTACCTTCATTTCATCTGTCTACGATGCATAGCATGTAGGTAGTGTTGCCAGGTGCTGTCAAACTGAAATGAGCGAAGTTGCTTCCGTGGGGTCGTCCGGGAATTGTATTTGACATTAAAAAAAAAATAAAAAAATTTCAAAGGAAGCTTTTTGGAAAATGCAGCTCTATCGCAAACTTGATGGATAACTTTGCAAGGTAATAAAAAAAGCCAAAAAAAGAAATGTAGTATATGCACAGATTACATTAAAACCACCTGCCTAAAACAGTGTAGGGTGCCCCTTGTTATTCCAAAGCAGCTGATCTTCCCTGAACCATTTTTGGCTGACCCAGCTGACCCATGTCAAGGTTGCTCAGATCCTGACATCTGCCCATTTTTCCTGCTTCCAACACATCAATTTCAAGAACTGCCTGTTCACCTGCTGCCTAAAAATCCTACTCCTTGACAGGTGCATTGGTTCATCAACCTGTCAGAGGTGTTAATGTTGTGGCTGATTTGTGTCGGTGTTTGCACACGTCTAGGAGCTGCTCCGGCTCTAAAAACGAGTTCTATTCATTAATGATTGACATTCTGTTATCATGAAGGATATTGAGTGTACACCCCATAGGGTGTAAACTTCAACCTCATTCATGTTAGAATGCAGTCTTACAGTCTTGCTGTGTCGGACTCGTACAGTCTCCGGCTCAAAGAGGTGAAATGACTCACCGGGTCAACCACTGACTCACAGCGTGAGGTCATTGTGATTCGTTGCTTGAGTTCAGGGACACTGTGGGCCAATACCAATCCAAAGAAAAAGAAACCCTTCCTCCCTTCCTCTGCCTGACACTTGGCGAGTCGGTGAGGCAGGAAAAAATGAGCTGGAATGGAGACTCACTTAATGAGTTTGCTATTGTGACACAAGCAAATAATCAGGAGGCAATATTAACTAAAAAGAAAATGCTTTACTTGGTTTCACGTCTTTTCAAAAACAAGGCTACGGGGCGTGGGAGGGAGGGCATACATTTTGTGATCACATTTTTCACGCCACCACTAAATCTGTCCCGGACAGAATAGGCATGCTCCCAAGGTCACTGACCCAACAACTATGAGAGCAGTTACAAACTTATTCTTTATTTGAAGAAGTGATCACCTCTAATGAAGCATTCTGGGGTTTCACTCATCACTTACTTTAACTTTTCAATTATACATGTTTCTAAACTGCTGTGGAATCATTTGCTCGGTTTATCATTCTGAACATGTGTAAAAAACATCATCACTGTGGCAGTATGTCTTCAGTACCTTTCTAACATCCAGTACCCAACATCCAAATACATATTTGAGCTGTAGACCTCCATACGCCCAAACTTTTTTAATCTTTTGATTTTGTTTCAGTTTTTATTTCGAATTAAGAAGGCACAAATTCAAGTTATTTGAGCAGTTTTGCTGTAGAGAACCAGCATCATATTACAATCGTTTTACTTTGAAATCATAATATGATGAATAATAACTGCTTTTTTAAAAACTTGCAGTTCCAAGCTATGGAACAGCAGGGGAACAAACTTCACAGTTTGTTTATGTGCAACATCATGAAACTTTACTATTATGGCAGGCAATCTAAATGCAGAGCATTTCCGCAAAGTAATAACGACGTGCATTACACTTTCAATGGTCTGACGGTAAACCAAAATGCTTACCAGTTAGCAGGCTTGCTATCCTGCTGAGTGCAGACAATCATGAGGCTAATTAATTAACACTAGCTTCCTATATTTAAACCTCAAGATTCAACATCTGTAAGTCACAGCTTGATATGTTACTTTATCACAATCCAAATTACGGGCAGTGGAAAACAGTGCATGTATATGACATGAGTATCTCAGGCTCTGCGCAGCAGCTGTGCTTCACAAGCAGACCCTGATGAGTCTGGTGACGTGTCAAGAGCTCACTGATTGGAGGCTGTTATTATAATCTACTTTTATAATTTTGCTCTGTCTGCTTGTTGGCATGAGACAAACAGTCAAACAGTCATACCATGTGACCTTCTGGTGAGTTCAATTTGGTATGGATCTCCGGTTAGGGGCAATGCTTGACGTCCTTAGCCAAAACTTCCGTTCACTGACTCAAAGGAACTGGTCACTAATTTACCTAAAGTCCTCCTCTGGCCACTTCAAAGAGAACAGAAATCCAAGGGCTTCCCAGAATCACATGCAAATGATGCTAAGGCCAATGTGACCCTAATACTGCAAGCCCTAATCACCTTAAAATTCCACCATAATAAAGTAGCAAACAGGAAACTGCTTCTGGTTACCCTCTGACCCTCTAATACATGGTCTCTTTTTCTCAGAATACCTCCCCCATCCGCAACAGACCAAAAGCCAATACATTCATTCTGCCCAGAAATTACCCGCAACTGTGACTCTCGGTCGCAAACAAAGGCAGGTTCCACCAAAGCCGTACCGAGAAGCAAAGATCAGATGTTTTCACAAATTATACTCAGCTATGTTGTGCCTCCAGACTAGCTGAGCGCATCTCTTTGAGACTAAAAACAAAAAACGCGAGGTCTAAACAAAAGAGGAATCAAGATTATTATCACACTGAAAAAAAAAATCTTTTAGATGAAATTCGCCTTACAATCTGACAACCAGGCCTTTTATGGACACGTTACAGTCAGCCTGCATGGTATGTGAAAGGCAAAACAAAACAATAAAGGTTTCATGGCTCACTTCTGTTGGGATGTCGTCTGTGGCGAAATGGGAGGCAGATAAGACAAATCCTCTTGTTCTCCATAGACTTTCTGACGGTGTGGTCTGCTGCTATCCTGCACTGTTGTGCTGATCGCTTGGGATATGCTTGTTAGATGGCCACGAACCGGCCCGAGTGGGAAAAAGACAAGACAAAGCATAAAAGACAGACGCAGGGGGAAAAAAAGAAAAGGGTAGATAGGAGGCATATGGGTAGATGACTAGAACAGTAAACTCTCATCCGGGAAATGAGTGGCCTCATTCTAACCCTGTTGTGTGTCATTAAACGCTTTATTCAATTAGACGGTTTCATTAAACGAGTCTGAATTGACACAGAGCCCTCATACTATCACTTAACTTGAAATGCTCCAAGCTACACTGAATACAAATGACCACAACAACGAATCTAAAATCTTCCTTTTTCAAAAAGTGTTAATTCTGTGCTTAATCCACCCCATACATAGCGTCAACCACCACTGGGGACGGGCTGCCAAGAAACCATAAAATGCAAATTAGTCTTGGCTGGGTTACAGCAGTTTCAGCCAGTTTCCACTGATACCCATTTGTTTCTATATCCATAAACCTGTTTGGCCAGAGCTTCCTCGCTCCGACTTCAAGTCCCTACTCAGCACGTTCTGAAAATAGACAAATCATTAATACAGACCAAATCAATACTGAGTATCATCGTAGTCTCATGTGGGATACGGTCTCAGACAGACATCCTAAGTTATAAGTAGCAGCGATGGACCCTGTTTGATTTTTTTTTTTTTTTTTCGCATGATAAACACAAACCAAGAGCCAGCTGTGATGGACCTTAATCCATTAAATCCCCCCCACACACACTAAACGGCAAATCCTAATGAGGATTTGAAGCGCTCAGCTGGGTGGGGGCCCGTGGCAGCGGCCGCACCTTTGCTAGCGGTTCTGCTCTCCATTCCATTGTGCTCTTATCAGCCTTATCAAGGTGAAGTGACTGTTGATGAAAGACCTGAGCTGCATTGAGGAGCAATGGCGTATTGACCCAGCGGCAGCTTAGCACTAAGGGAAGTCAGATCCCTTGGCCCGATACAAAATCCCTGTGTGACATCTGGGTGGAAAACAAAAAGAAAAACCAAAAAAAGAGAAGAAAAAAAAAGCCCACAGAGGCTGTTTACTGTGAAGGGCAGAACAAAAGGACTGTGCCGTGTGTCTGTGTTTAATAAAGGCGGGCTGAAGTCTGGCTGGAAAGCAGACGCACCAGGACTCCAGACTATTCACTTAACTTCATTAAGGGTTTTAAGTCACCGGGTTTTAAGTCAATGCTGATTGGTCTGAGAGAGAGAGACAGAGAGAAGATTTCCCAGAAACAATAGGAGCATTGCCCTGTTTATATCAGTTAAAGCATTTCATTAATGAGCATTACTACACAGACAAGATTTCACGGTATGTCAGAGGCAGACAAGGCTTTTAAGTCGGCTTGCCCACACACGTTTAACTTCACAGAATGATTTGTTTTCACAGTAGGGCCCAAATTGTAACTTGAATCCCTCCAGCAAGGCAGCGCAATCTGTAATGACTCGACGAAATATGTATTCAGTAGTGATGGGTAAAGGCAAAAATAGCCCGAGCCAGATTTTTCTTTTTTCCTCTTTTGCAGGAATATTCCCTTGTTAACGTACGAAACCACGGGGTAGACAAAAGCATGTGCAGTGACACAGTATTTGGAAGCATGTTTTCCCCTCGCCTCATCTTTTCATAAAATATTTGCCTGGCGCCTGGCACCTGAGCAGATAGGGGCGACCCTGTCAATGTAACTGCAGAGGCCAGAAAGATCTTCTCTGATGCTGCCTTAGCATACTTTCAAGTATGAGAGAATCCAGTGCACAGTCAGGGAGGGTGAGAGAAAAATATGGAGCGATGGAGAGAGGGAAAGGAGGGGAGAGGGTCGGGATTGCTACTGTATTCTCTCTCTGACATGTTCTGCTGTTAATCACCACATATTCAGCAGGACCTTCTTTCAGGAGGCAGCAAAGACAGACACCTCATTTCAATCTGAATCTTCAAGGATACTGGAAAAGAACCTGTCAAAATCAGGGCTCCTATTTAGAGGATCTTTCTAAAGCCCCAGTAGTTCCAATTAGAAACACTAGGTTGCAATTTCAGACCTCACCTCATTTTACAAAGGTGGCACCTCCACAGGAAGGGTAAATGATCGAGGCTATCATTCCTTGTTAAGCGTTTTAATGAAACAGTAAGCCTATCATCTTAAAACACTTAGGAAATAATGTGCGGTTGTAAAACCGTGATCCCAACTTACCACTTTTGTTCCCGATTCATTATAAAGATCTGCACTCCAGTCTTAAAGACCACTTTAAATATATAATGCTGTAAAAAAGGATTTATATAGCAAAGCCCTGCCGATGTAACATTTTTCAACAAAAAGAGAGATACGTGTAGCTTAAGTGACCCAAGACAGTTTCTTCTTCAGACATAAATAAAACAGTTTGCTAAAATGTATATTTCGCCTTTTTCTTTCAGAAAGTATGTTTGGAAAGAAAATAAAAGGTGAAAATTTTCACTAGAGGACAAAGCTATGAATACAAATGAATTTCATCCAAGTATACAGACAGCAGTCAGCCCCGCAAAATTAAATAAGAAAGATGAGATGCAACGTTTCTAGGGATATACAACGAAGGAGGGGAATAACCCTGAAGCAATTAATCTTTTGAAGCTTCTGCAGAAGCACAAAACTTCCAGCCATTTATGGCTATGGCAGTAACCCATTTAATTCAATTATAAAATGCATTAAAAAGATATTACGGCCAGGGCGGAGTGTAATGAAGCATGTTTACTTGGGGATATTGTTTATAATGAACAGTTGTTGGGCTTAGCCCTATAGTTAAAAGAGGACATCTGAGCAAATATAGGAACATGAGATAACTCTAACAAATAGAGGAGTCAGATATTACTTTTAATTTAATTGAGAGCAAAAGCAATGTTCAATGTTAATGAAGGTAGATTTTGAACTTATAGATTTATAGATTTGCTATTAGCATCAACAAAAAGCCCAAATATGTGGTATCCTCATATACCCTGATGCAGCAAAACCCTTTCTACAGCAAAACAAATCTGTCTCACTGATGATCATGTGGAATTCTATTACAGGAGTCACATGTTTACCTTAATCCTGATAAGGGATCTATCGTTGAGTAGGTTCTTACCTTCAGTGCACTGTATAGCAGCCAAAGCAAACATCAGGCAGCAGAGGGTTGAGAGACTCCACGCTGAGCATGCCATTGTGCTTGGCTTGGACACTCTCCTCATGTTTTGCCGGAAGTCACTGCAGTCACAACAGTTCATGAGAACTGCTCTCAAAGACGCTCATCATTAGGATCCGCACCTGAAAAAGCAGCCACAGTGAATTGTCAGTGCTAGAGAAACACCTCAGAGGCTTCCTGAGTACAGATAGGCCCAAAAACAGCTTTTCTACAAGTACAAAAGGCTGTAAGTCCACAACACTTACACCAAACCAGAATGTAATCTCAAGGGTGTAAATCCCTATAATGGAAACTTAGAGCTAAGAAACCTCCTCCATGTCCAGACGACTGAGCTGGCAAATTCAACACAACGCAAGCGTGCAACAAGGAAGCAAATAAGCCATTGGCAAGCGTGATTGAACTCCAAACCCTAGTCATTCTTCGTGCCCTGTCAATCCATACCTCTTTCGAGTGCCTGTGTGTCCTCCTCCTGCCATTCACCAAGAACTCAGCCCTGGATCCATCAAGAGAGGCAGCCGCTAAGCGGCAAGGCCCTCCACTGAAGCTACTCAGGCATGTATCCCTCTCTTCTTAACTGTTTTCCTCCGTCCGCATGTTTACACCTCCCGCCGGCCCCGGTGCGCCCCGCTCATAAACCGTTCTCACACCCCTCGCAGGGGAGCACAGTCACTCCAGTAACAAGTCACTTAGGAGCCCATTAAAATACTGCACACACCCTACCCACGCTGTCTGTTTAAGACACACTAAAGCAAGACCACCCTGCTCTGCATATATGATTAAACTATAAAGTATTTACACTCTGTGGGAAAAAAGGCAAGCTCCTCCTTTTAGTTTGCTTCGTTTACAGTTGTGTATGTGCACAGGAAGTGCTCAGATTCTTGAAAACTACTGGAAGAAAATCATCTTAGTACCTATGGTATATTAATCAAGGTAAAGTTGCTCTTAAACAGCAAATAAAGCTACAAATTCCACAGCCCAAGGAGCAGTCAGAAAGTTAGGAACACATACAGTGCACAATGCCATTAGTGCTCAAGTTGCTTGAATGCCTCATGAAAAGCACAAAAACACCCAGACCTTGACTGAATGAGTGAAGAGAGTTAAGGGTTCCTTCAAACTCTGCGTTCCTGTTCAAGATGTTTTCAAGGCTTCAGTGTCACCCTTTTCCATTTTGACCTATTCAAACTGCAAGGTCCATACTTCATTTCCTGACTTACATCATCACACACCCTATTTATTAGAGCTTTAGTAGTTTTTGAAAAATCAGTAACAGTTAATGTATAGTAAGCTAAGTATGATAAGAAGGAAATTCTTTATGATGCTAGCTAGCGAAATACATAAGTAAACCTTTGGTGGAACATGGTTAGTCAACAGACTGCATTATTTTGATCAAAATTAGTTGTTAGATCATTTGGATTACTCAAAACCAGGGATGCGTTCATCATGATTTTTTACGATCAATCCCATTTTTGATCTCTTCACAAATTGCCAAGTGGCCAATTAAATGTGTTTCTTTGTCCCAAAGCTTAAATTGTGTGGCACAAACAAATACATAAAACACACAAGAAAATGTACAATACTTTCTATCACCCAGAGCTGCAATACGAATTACAATAAACCTTAACGAGTAAACCTGACATTTTAGATTCTTAAATGAAACATTTCTATGCTTTTCACAAATAACACAATTTAAATAAGGTGCTACACTGAAACTTTGGGGCTATTTAGCATAATGAGTCATGCATAATTATGCAGCGACATTTTGGTTGCAGGTGTGGCAGCAGGACTCAAATACAGTGTGAACACACTTACCCAGCACACATGATTTAACCTCGCGAAATTACAACATATTTTTGACTAAGTTAAATAATAAATTGTCCAATTGCCAAGACTGGGTAACATTGCCAAGACTTCGCTGATTTTGATCATGCATGCCTAAACAAAACATCCACAGAAACTCATCTGGATAGTCAGGGAACTTAGGAAAACACTTGTGTTTTCTTAAAATCTCATTAGCATAATGCAGCCTTCTGTGATATTAGTACTGCAAAACCCAACATCATGCTAACAACTTTCAAACAATTAACAATGCAGCCTTACTGGATAATAAGCTGCAAGATGCATAATGGAATAATAAAGCTAAAGTTTAAAGGGTTAAACCCCTCCCCAGACTCTTCTTGCTAGTGCGATAATTTGTCAGGGGAAATAAATATATTAAAGGCGAGGGCTGATCCCCTACATGGGTAGATGGGTGTTCGGCTAAATCAACGACAACAGCTCGCTACCTTCATATCTTTGTGTCATGCTGTGAGCGGTTAACATGCTGATCAGTCTGAGGCACCAAAGGCACAGACTAAGGCGGTCTGCCTGACTCCCACTCTCCTCATTAAACGCACCAAGGTCTCTCTTCTCTGCTGGAGACCTTATCTTCCTAAGCTGCGGCGAAGACCCGCCGATCAACACCTGTTAAGTGCTTCAAACGAAACAGCGCCGATCGAACCCCAGCCAGAGCGCAGCAGGGAGGCCAGCTCATGCTGCTGTATACATTTTGTCGAATCATGCTAAATTATAACTGTTAACGTACGCATACAAAAGAACAGGCCTTTGAAGTCTGATGTTAGCGTAGCCTCACACAAGGAGGCTCTCTAACTTGGGGAGATTTTATGCACATGTTGTGATATGACAGCTTGTTCAGTGCTGTGTTGACTACATATAAAAACCAATGCAGGCAGATGTTTAAGTACTTTGAAAGATGGAAAGCCAGAGGGGCACGGACCCAGAGGCTGCAAAACAGCTGTGCACATCCATGCAGCTGCTCTTTAAACCAGGAGAAGAAGCATGCAGACAGGTTCATCATCAAACACGTTAAAGAACGGAGGGGCATCGCAAGAGAAGATTTGTGCTCCTGTACAATGGAGGGTGTGCTGAGAAAGAGAGCAGGCATTAAAATCAAAGTTGAAAGGACAGTTTGAAATGTTAATGACACAATGGGGAAACAAGGCACAGATGTGAAAGAACGCAGCATTCTTTTGACCGAAACCTCTCCGCTGCCTCCCTTTCAGGCAAGGGGTGGGCCACCAGAGGATAAAGGAAGAGGCAGGCCATTCAGGGCAATGAGGCCTAGAATAAAAGACTGGGGACATGGGAGTGGGGGGCACAGATGGGAGGTGGGGGAGTTTATAATACAAGATTGACAGCTTGCAAGTCTTGCTTGACCTCTGAATTAACCCCTGAAATTTCAATGAACTAAAGGACAGAGCTGTGATCTTGATTGTCAGGGAATATGACAAGTGTATACAAAAAAGAGAAACATGCCCAACCGTAAGTTCTTCAAAAAGTAAGTGTGTGAGACTAAATTGAATATGCACTCAAGATGGTAGAGTGTAACTTTGAAAGCACCGGAATCCAAAGAACCATGAACTTCACAACCTTGACACACTCAGTCTTTCTCACGCGTTAACCGTTATCTTCTAGTCTCAGCACTGCATTATCCAAGAAAAAATTCTCCATAGAGGCAGCATAAATCAGGCTGTTTTTTTCTCCAGTGGGCTGGATTATTGGGTCAGTGATCAGATGACATTAGTGTCCCACTGAGCCAGATATCGGAGAGAAAAATCGATCAATGACCTGGCGTGGGCCAGCTGATGTAGCTCAACACATGGTGGTATGACTAACCCTCAGAGCTCCATCTAAGTGCTGCAGGACTGGGGGGCGGTCAATTAGAGAGATCCCTGCACCATTATACACTGCAGCAGGAAGAAGATACATGTGTTTTTGTACCCTCTGCTTTTTTAAATTTATTATTTAGAACATCTAATAAATATTTAACATTATTTATCACCCAAAAAAATAGCATATTCTGCTCTCAGACCAAAGCTGGAGCCCTCGAATAGTCCATATAAATAAACTATTGCTTAATTTTCAAGACTAATTAATTTAGTAATGTATCATTTCGAATGTAACACGTGCACAACTAAGCTTCCCTTTAATGTAAGATATTTTACTAATGGCCCCTGCCACAAAACTATCAATTTTTCTGCCCACTCAATTCATCAAATTCAGCAATCCCTGCTGGTCCGAAAGTAATGGGACAGAACAAAGCCTGACGCCCTGATGTATTTCAGAAATTAAGTAATCTGCAGGACATTACAGAAATGTTAGTGTTTTTCTTTTTTTAAAGCCTTTTCTTTTACACACTGCCACTGTGCACAGTGCAGAGATCCACGAGATCATGTATAAAGTGTATAAACTTTCGAAGCTAAATACATGCCTGACTCTACAGTTCAAACAGACTTGAATATGTAGACCATACTCTGGAGTTTACAAAGGAAGGCAATCATTTCTCTTCACTGCTTTCCTCTCATTTCTTCCCCTCGCCCCCTCTTCCATAAGTAGAGATGCACTTTACACATTAATCGGAATAATCAATAATCAAGACTATTTGTGGCATATGATAAACACTAATGTTTTTATTATGTTGTCATCTCTGGCACTGAGAGAGCTGAGAGAGAGATAGAGAGAAGTGAGAAGTATATTCACCAAGGAGCTAAAGAGAGCGCTCAAATGTGCACAAGATAGTCCAGGCTCCCAAAGGCTAAATTTAGATTTAGCAGCTTTACTTTGGTAGAGGTTACTGGGCATACAATCACCTACTATGGCTTTCAAAAACGCTATACTTGAGACTCAATTTTCCTTATTTTGATATACGCCTTTCTATTTTTGCCGATAAATGACATGCATAGCCCAGTAATCGCCACAGAAATGCAAGGAAAATCGTATTAAAATGGCAAGGTGGCTATACCTGTCTCTCAATAGGGATTATAATGGGCCCGATTTGTGAGGGTAACTAAGTTTTAATGCAGCCTTCACATATTGTTAACAGTAATTTTGATGTTTTAGTGGATGAGAAGTGGATTATCTCAAAATGAAATTTGGAAATGTCATTTCCATTAACTGATAGCGTCAAATTCTTCCTTTCAGGTTGCAGACGATAAGCAGGATCCTGCCACAGCCATTTAATGGTGGCTTTGCCGAGCACTCCTCAGCTCCAGCGTTAATGGGCTGACATTAATACAGCTAGATAAATAAGAAGGTCAGAAAAAATTCTGAGGACCACCATTATATAGGTATCTCGCACAGATAGTACCTGTCAATCAGCGTAAAAGCAGTCCTTGACACTCTACATTTCTCCTTCAGTTTGGACAGATAGGCGGAGGAACATTCTTATACGGCTACAGGAAGAGACGTTACTTTACCCTTGCTTTGGATCTCTACAGCCTCAGAGAATCCCGCTCAGTTCTGGTATGCTTTTGTAACACGATAAGAGCAAACCAAAAAGTACGAGGTCATGAAACATCAGCAACCGAAAAGACAAGAAATCTGCAGTGGGCAAGTCATACTCTCTGAAGCCTCATCATCTCAATTTCAACAAAATGCATAAATTTTTAATTCACTCTAAAGCAATGAAAGCGCTGTTGCTGTCAAAATGGAGCAAAAGCATGGCTAGAAATGAGTGTGTATGTGTGTGTGTGTGTGTGTGTGTGTGTGTGTGTGTGCACGTGTGTGTGTGTGTGTGTGTGTGTGTGTGTGTGTGTGT
>JBBPDC010000038.1:12775115-12789099 GCA_037974485.1 Hemigrammopetersius urotaenia
GTGTGTGTGGGTGTGTGTGTGTGTGTGTGTGTGTGTGTGTGTGTGTGTGTGTGTGTGTGTGTGTGTGTGTGTGTGTCCTCAGACTCAGTCTCATCTGCCATTTGGAGTTCATCTGTCTTGATGCATTTGCATTTAACTCTCCACTCTTGCACTGCGCTGTCTCCCCACTTTGCACACTTTTTCCTCTCTGGTGTCTTTTTTAGAACTCATTGCTTACAATACAGATACCAGTGTTATTACAAAAACAAGCTCACTTCATCCAGCCAAACTATATATACAACATGTTTAACTTCCAGATAAATACCACACACACACTCTCACACATATGCTGGCATAACACACTATTTGTTTTAAATAATTTCAGTGTTTATTTGTGGATATACACATGCACATATGTTTAAGTTGTTTAACTCTTGTTTAGATTTGTTTTTAAATATAATATTTGTATATATTTTATAATATCGCACAGTCATGAAAATCAGGGGTTCAGGATACATTGTATTCTGTTGTACTTGTATAACTATGCAAGCTTGAATCTTTATATACGATTACGAAATACGTCCTTCATGAATCAGCTTAGTGATTACATTGCAGTTTTAATTATCGACAGGGTGTCAGCAGATCATGATAAACCGTGTTCAGCCTGTATAAAAGGGAGTATTAAATCCAGAGTGGGAACTCTATGAACACTACATTACTCCCATATAAACAGATGAACGCATTTACATTTATCAGACGCTTTTATCCAAACGACTTCCTTTCCCTACCTACAGGGGACAGTCTCCCTGGAGCAACTTGGGGTTAAGGGTCTTGCTCAGGACCCAGTGGTGGTGTGCAGAAGGTAGGATTCAAACCAATAACCTCTTGGTCTGGAGGCAAGTATCCTACCCGCAGAGCTACCTCCGCCCGATGAACACGAGCATAGAACTGAAACTCCCATAGAAGCATTAGCATTCAGGTGTTTTTAATGAGACTTATAAAGTGAACATTCCTACTGTAAACACTGCTATATTATGCCATAAAACCATAACAACTTTATGACATTTCTACTTCAGAGTGCTGTAGTCATTTCAAAATGTATCAAATGTTGGCATTAGATGTGACTAATCATGAAATTGAATTAGTGAATATCTGCATTTTTTGACTATGAGCAGAACCCAGTGGAACCCCGCAGGGAGAACACAGCATTACCTCACAGAAAGGACCCTGCCAAGCATTGAACCCTGGATTTCCTCCCTGCGAGGCATCAGCCCCAGCCGCCGCACCACCATGCACCACAGCACATCATCAAACACTTTACAAAGTCATTGTAGGTTACACCCTTTTCCCCAGGTTTTTGCCTCAAAAAATAAAGACATCTGGGTGTCTATGTGTGTGCGTGTGTGTGTGTTCATGTATGATATACACATACACATGCAGACAGTACACATATTAAGTGAGCGAGCAAAATATGGATGCTTCAAAATTAATTGCTCCAGTGGGCAGACATGTAATGCCTCTCAGAATGCCACAGACAAGAATGAGCAGCTGTACCGAAGAAAAGCCTCTGTCCCTCTATTAAGCATCAGATCATCAATTATTCACCATCATCGTGAGGCATTATTCAACAGGATGATTAATTTTTTAAGATAGCAGGAGGCAACACAAAACATAAAAAGGGGAGCTGTATGAAATGTCTTGAAAAGACGGCGTCCTGGACAGAGGTGCTTCAAGAAAGAAATAGAAGGTTGATCGGTATTTAGGGAAAAGTTCCTTGGTGAAAAAGCTGTTAGCCGTGCGCTGTGGTCAGACAGGACATAAAGGAGCAAACAATGTTTCTAGCCTCTCACCAGCAATGAATCAATGTGGTGTTAATTGAAAGTTTGGTGAATTGGTGGTTCTGTAGCTAAAGCAGGTTTATTTAGGCAAACATGAAAAATGTCCTTTAGAAATCTGGAGTCTGTCCTGCTCATGTAAGCTCAGCCCACAATTTTTTTGGGCCATCTTGAATGAGTTTCTTAGACGCGAACAAAGAAGCTGTGATGTCTCGGTGTGAGACGGAGAGCATGCACTAGACAGCAAATCATTTGAAAACATGGAGACAAAGGGAAAGGGTGTAGTCTGCTCCCTGAGAGAAATCAGTTGTCAGGTCTAAATCTCTCCTGACAACACAACCAGCAGTTAATGCCGCTCGCTAAATCTGATGGTACGATATTGACCTTTTTCAAAGGCACAAGCTCCTGGCTTCAAAACTCTTGCATGCTAAAACTTTCAGAATGCTAAGGAACTTCATATGTTAGCAGGGAAATAAAGCCCCCAAAATACAAAAGAGAGTTTTAGGGGATTGTTGGGGCAGGGGTGAGGGGGAGTTCCCTCTTCATTCACATCCAGCATATCCTGTACTGGTTATCATGACAATGGCATCCAGGGTGAAGTGTCTTTACCTTGGTTTAATGATAAAAGAAATTTAAACGCTTTGGCCTAACTATAAAGGTGTAAGACTCAGTCTACAAGTCCTAAAGTGAGCTCTCATGATTGGTGTGCTTCCTGTGATCAGTCAAATTGAACTTGATAGCATTAGCTTATATATTCAGTAAACTTTTTAATTTGCCCTCAATTACATTCATCACACTGCAGTTGCACCATGCCACCTTATTTCCGCTTTGTGCTCATATTTGGCTGCAAGAAATTTCACAGAGAATAATTTCAAGTGAATCACTGCCCAGATGCCATTGTTTAGCCAAGTGGATTGGAGATGAAATCCATAGGAACAGAATTGGATCCATAATTCCCATCTCAATTTTGACTCATTCACCTTCGAGCAACAATCACACATGGCACGGCAAAGATTTTACATCAGAAGTCTGAAAAAGAAGAAAATGGAACGCTAATTTTCTTAATGCTCTTCTAAACAATGTAAATCAAAGAGCGTTAAATGAGAGTTCAGTATAGTAAAAGAAAGTGGGTTATAAGAGCAGACACTAAAGGCCCACTTTAGTCTTTCAGGGGGATCCAGTTTCATTGTGTGTGGTGATCTCTTTCTCTGAGGTCTTTAGGCTCAGGACGGGGCGGGGGAAGGAGCCGGCGCAGTGTTTCTCCCTGGATTGTTAGCTTCATTAACATGTGTTAACCAATGCTGCCATCAGTGTAATTGAGATGCAAACGGCCCCGCATTGGATTACGGCATGGGGCAGCCTAGGCCAGGTCCGTTAACCTAGTTCTCCTAGCAATTGTTTGAGAGCAAAGGAGAAGGCTATTCATTGCTACTCCAGAATGTGCAATCTCTAGAATGCCTATTTGTTGACTGAGAGCATATTTAGATGTGAACAATACAGAGAAATAATGAAATGGAGGAAAACAGTCTATCAACAAAATAAGCAGCAGGCAATTCACATATGGTGATTCAAACATGTACCAGCAAATTGATGTGGACAGTATGTGTGGTTTCAAAAAAGCTATTGATGAAGTTTTCCCATGAAGCACATGAGACGCAATGACAATTTGGAAGAGAGCAGGGCTGTTACTCTTCTGACAGCAGCCATTAACTACAGCACATTTAAAATCAACAAAATGACATACTTTGTGGGGGGACTACCCAGACATTTGTTAAGATGGTTCAGAAAATAGCAGCCCTCAGCCGTGCCTGCCATCGCTGATGTGTCTATGCTGATGTCCCACCCATCCCTTGACATATTCCGCAGGCCTGTACTACTGTGGAAAAAGCTGGAGGACCTGGCTGCTTTAAGGATTGGAGTCACGTAAGCGACCTCCATTCAGGGGAGACGACCTTTCTTCAATGGACCATGAATCTATCCAGGAATCAAAGTGTGAGCACTGCTGAGGAATCATTCCAAATGTAAATGGATTACCAGCGACACCATCGTCTTCAGCCACCCACTACTGGGCCACAGACACAAGAATCTCTCGTCTCCTTCTTTCTTTTTACACTTTTTTTCCTGCCTCCTCCCCTCCTCTATCCTCGGCTCTGGTCTGGAGTCGTTCTTGCTTATTTGTGAGAGTCCCCTGTCATTCAGCACAATTCACCACAATCTGACTCGAGTCTAAATATCACAGGCAGACACAGTGGATGTCACTGTGCCTATCTGAAAACAAGAACCAATTTTAAACGACAATCTGAAAGGAAGAAATAAACACAGATGGTCGTCTAATGAAAAAAAGGAGGATCCTGCGAGAGCTGAGCATATAGATATCAATTATTAATACACACTCTTTATAAAGACTTCAGTTTTCAATTTGTACCCTTTGTCCACAAAGACTGCCATCTCTCTTCGCATTGTTATTTCAGCGAAGTGCAGGCACACGTGTAAGCTACAATAAAGGCCACGGCTCATGCAAAATCTTCACATTAAAACTGATTTATCAGGATAGAAGAATGTTGTAACACAAGGGGAGGTAATGCCTTTGAAAATGCTTCAACGTACACGGGCGAAATCTCCTTCCAAGACATGGTCCTCTCTGTGCTGCAGCTACTTATATGTTATTGAGGACGAGGAACCATTTGGAGCAACAGAACGCATTAAGCTCAAGCTATACAAGATTATCCAATTGTAAGACTAATATGGGTTTAGCTAAGGTAATTGCTTAGATGGGGCCCACGATTCTTCCCATGCCGGGAAAGCAAGGAATCAGCCTCGTAGCATGTCCAATTGGAAAAACAAACATGTAACATCATCCCACAATACACAGAGAGACAGGAAATCCAGGTTCTCTATGCATTCGGTGACATAATCTATGAATTTTATTATGTCCCACAAACAATTACGGAGCATATGCCACGCGCACACAAACGGTTTCGCAACAAAGCGGTGTTTCTATCAGATGTTATCGAGCGTGTTTCCATCTCTCCCTTAATTGCACTAAAGTAACCAGACACACAACTGGGGGACCTTGGGAGCTGGGAGAAACATTCCGGAGAGATCTTATCAGGGCACAACAAAAAAGCAGACGGAAATGCAGCTAAGAGCGGCTTGGGTTGGAGGGCCGAGCTGGCCGGGCAGCCCAGGGGCCTGCTGAGTTCATGTGTGATGGCTGTGAGTTCTGGAGCTGTCTCCTGCCAGTTCAGGCCAGACTCCCTGCTAATCAGATCCGGGTGATGACTGATGAAAACGCCATCAGCAACTAGCGCTGAGAGGCAAAGACTGAAAATATGTCTGACATACTGACTTCAGAATGACTTATGGCTTGTATGCACTGTGCAAGGAAATAACTTGTGTGACAAATAAATCCTCGCTGATGAATGCACCCAAAAGAGCAGCTATGGTCAAACTATAGAGTATTTGCAATTTAATATGTCACTTTGTTAAAGGTAAAATAAAAGTGTGGTCAAACAAAAAACGAGTGGCATATCTAGTCAAATGTTGGCAGACCACTAACATTTTTAAACCAGGAATTTAAAAACACCACTTGAACGCTCCGCTACAGAGACGGTCACTTCACTCACTCTGAAAACAGGTGAAATAAAAATGCAACATACAGCACACTTAGCGAGATTCTAGAAACCATTAGCGCAAAAGAATGTCCCTGAAAATGATGGAATTTATCCTTAATTGGCATGTTTTAATGCTACATTTGGGTTTTTACTTTCTTTTTCAAAAACATTTTGGCAAGGTTGATTCTCCAAAGACATAAAAACAGCAAACGGAAAAAATAAGATATGATTCATATTTGGCAGAGTGTTATTTTGATACTTATATCTCTCACACCCCAAACAGAGAAATAAATGTCCAAAAACAGGTTTCGGAAGCATCACTGCTGTTTGAGACTATACAGGTATTAGCAAGCAGACTGTTTATATTTCGCTTAAAAAATGAACTATTTCATCAGACAGACAATATTTTCTGTTCCATTCCTCCCACTGCGTGCTCCCATTTTCTATTCATACAGCCACTTTGCCATGCATGCTAATTTCCACATGTGAACAAATAAATGTGACCATATTATTCTAAGATTATGAGAAATATCTACTGCAGGGCCTCTGGCTTGCAGCAAAGCAATGTCTGAAAAAATAGCTCCCAGCACTCAAGACTAAGACGTTTCAGTCACCCAGCGGTGAAACGAACAACAGCAAGTTTCAGCTGACTTAATTGGACTTGCATCACAACAATCTTCTGCTTGTAACAAGCTAAGAGGAACGTAGCGGCTGTGTGGTCCGTTTAAATGCTTCAAGTTGTCGTCTCCAAGCGGTTTGTTTTGGGGTGTTTTTGTTTTTTTTAATGTTGCATCTCTACTGAGCGAGCCCTCTATATCAAACATCAATTAACAAGTACATCCCACACGGGCTAGGATAAAGATTTCACAATGATTCCGACAGTCATCCTTCAAAAGATGTGAATCAGCCTGGCTGTTGAGATGGATTTTTATGTCCTGCCATCACAGTCTGTAATGTTAATGGTGCCCCCTTCTCTCTTATGCTACAACCAGAGGGGCTTGGGTCTTGGTGGCTGATGATGGGCACGTATGCCTACAAGAGGTCTACTCGTGCTCGGCTTGTGAACTGCTTGTCAGTTCATGATTAATCCTGTATTCGGCACAAGAGGACATTATAGTCAAACTCAAATGGGACTACATTTCACCTCAGGGGTGGCGGGACTGATTTAAACAGCTCTATCCGGAAAGGCATTCGTTCTCTGCTTCCCAGCACTTTCCTTGTAGAAATTCCTCTGAGTCGAGTGCGTGGCCAGCGCCGTGTCCACCCCCCTGGCTCTCTTCTGCCGGGAGGGTAGAGTCTCTCTCCTAGAGAACAGGAGCAGATGCAGGAATGCCAGTCGTCCAGTCCGCGCTCACTCACGCTACGGTCAAGATGAGAATCACAGAGGTAGCCATTCACTGGAACCCATTTGCAGCCTTGCCGCCAGACAATGCATCTTTGTCTCCACCAGCTTTTTCCTGGGTCTTATGGTTACGAGTCAAGCCCGGGATAAAAGAAGCCCCGCTAAAAAAGTACTGTAAAGATAAATCACATTTCTGCGGTTTGTGTATGACGAATCTCATCAAACGAGCAGAGGAGCACGCTCGGAATGCATTAGCACTGACAAGCGCCATTCCAGCCAGATGAACAGGTTAACCGTGACAGCATGTGCAACACATGGAACAGTTCCCTATCGAGAAGATCAGCACTAGGCTGAGGAGTAATGACTGCTCCTCTCGCATAATTAACTTCGAGCTGCAACCTCGTTGTTGGCCGGAATTAAATTCCTCAGACTTATGTAAAGCGGCAGTGCACCAGCGAAGCTGATCAATGGAGACGTCTCTGTGGGCCAGATTTCAGCCTACCCTCAGGTGTTTGCTGCAGCCTGCTTATTATCTAATCAGGAAAAAAATACACTGCATTACTGTGTCCTGAGAGTAAATACTCGTTTGTTTGGGCCTTGAGTTGCATGCCGAAGGGGGAAGGAGGCACGCTATCTAAAATTCAGGAACACTAATGAAGCCACGCTCCGGTCCACTAAGATCAGGATCTGATATTGATGCACAATAAAAAATGCCATTTTGCTGAGGACCTAATGATGCCTCTTGACACAACACTGCCCTGTTACGATGCTAAGGTCGCCGACAGATGCTAGTTGTTAAAAAGCTCACTGTTTCAGAAACCTGACCTTATTCATAATAAAGATACACAAAAAAACATGTCCGGGTCCAGGGATATCGGCTACTGCATTTATCAACACCTGCCAAAGTCCATGAGATGTGAAACGGAGCCAAACAAAAGCACCCATTGTTGAGACAGGTGTCCTGTCCCTGTAGAGTGAGCTGTGTATCCAGTTGGTAATATCATTAACATGCCTGTTTGGCCTAAACTTGCCGCTTTCTGTTAACTGCATTAAATGTGCCAATCAACAGGTAACTGGAATGTACCACTAAATCTACAAACTTTAAAATTCACTATTCCACTCACAGAGTGACAATGTAAGAATTTCTTTATAACCTGTTTTCTAGTTGGTTGGTTAGTGCAATCTTGTCCTGCGCTTTTATGGGGGCAATATGTTTAAACGTCCTACTGAAAGCTTGTCGTCTGTGGTATAAGTGCAAGGGCTGTAAGGTTAATTCACGTTCCCTTGCGGGGTAAAGAAACCTCCCCCAGCAGCTGCACCGTCAGTGCACTGACGCCAGCTCATGGAAAGACGTGCAAAGCTTCAAAGGAACTGCTAGCTAAAGCTAGTTCTGCACTGCATTACATATAATACCAAGCAGCACCATCTTCCACATGCACCAGCTGCACACAGTTCAGATTCAGATTTTCTGACAATGGAACGCAACGTGTGATTCAAAAATACATAAAGGTGTTTTTTTCTCTTCTCAGGAAGCAAGGCCTGTTCTTGATGAGCAGCTTGAGCCCTTTCCCAGAGCTTGGATTACTCATTTGCAGCCGCCTTATCTACGGAGGGGATGAGCCTTCAGATAAATCGAGCCTTTGGAGTGCTAAGAAAACAAAGCTTCTGATTACAGCAGAATGATCAGCCACAACTGGCCTAATAAACACTTGCGAAACCAGAGGAAAAGTGCATGTGTCCTGCACAAGAAGCCTGAGAAGTCTAACTGTTTGCACCGGCTGCATTTGCAAAAAAAATATAAAAATTGAAAAGGCTACACTTCATAAAATGCACCAGCTATCATGTGTTATTTTAAAGCTTCAAAATAACTAACCTGCCCCCTCTGTATTTCTCCCACTTCGGAATGTCCAGTCAAATTCAAACCGAATCATGCTAATGTAAAAAGTTGCCATGTGCATTTTCTTTACATCCACACTTTCACTTTTACTCATATCTGTCAAGGGCAGCACTGCGGGGGGAAATTACGCCGCAGACCATCTTCCCTCACCATCCTGAAATAACAGGTCTGTCTCGTTGAAAATGGGGCTTTTAAGTGTGGATGTGATGCGCCGTGCTGTAATCCGTCGGAGACACAGCCCCTTCTCCCTGGCAGCCGTCTGCACATTCTCACTGCCACCCTAGCCTCCCTCGCTCTCTCCCTCTCCCTCAGCTGCCCTAGCCTGGCTGCGCTCTCTGTTTACTTTAAGCCTCAGCTCCTTGCTTCTCCTCTGTGATAGAGAAATTGAATTTTTTTCCCCTGAATACTGATGTAGCTCAGAAAAGATAAGACGTGTCTTGTTCATATACACAAAGTTGCGAGTGTGTTCATGGAAATTTGGGGGCAGGGGGGGAATCTGTCATTGCGCTTCATTTCCATTTAAATAAAAATCAGCACCTGTGTCAGAAGATTAATGCATTTAATCTGATTTAGACTGAAATGTACACACGCAAAATTTAATATGATGCCTAAAACTCAAGGCTGTTAGAAACGTGCCAGAATATTATCGTTGTTATTTTTGTTATTAATGTAAACATTTTTACACTTTAACATTCAATTAAAAAAATGCTAAGAGGCCAGCTGAACAGAACTAGCAGTAGACCGCAGATGATGTGTAAATACTTTCTCTAAACACACTGCTCTTTCCTTTCACATCCATCCCACTCTGTTCTGCCCCTGAAGCTAATTAAAGTGGCAGTTGGTACTCTCTCTGCCATTTGGGAAGGTAAGGCAACTCACTGCCACAGCAGCCTTTGAGAAGTGGAAACAAATGTTTTGCAAATTGGCAGAAAGGGCACTGCTAGGTCCCAAGCGTTTCGCTGATTACCAATCATAAAATAAACCTTGCCATAAAAAAGCAGGTATTTAGCCCACCAAAGGCCACAGCCTTAAGGACATCACATAAAATATGTCTGCTGCCTTTAAGAAGAAGAAGAGGAAAAAAAACCAGCCGTCTTGTTTATTTCCTTTAAAATGGTGAGTAGTTATCGGCACAGCATGGGTTCAAAACACTGTGTAAACACATGGCTGTATAAAACCGGGGAAAGAAACGGTCTGATTGGAGATTATTGCATGGCACTGCGCTTGGCTAAGCTGTAAGGAAGGGGCACTGAATTTGTATTTTTTTTTAATTACCTTTTCCCCCACTTTTGCATTTGGGCAATTCCCCTTCCTGCTCGATCACTTGCGCCCTCTCTTTACTTCAGCGCCGGAGGAGCAGTGTTACACGGACGACTCAGGTGAAGCACCTCTCACACACACATGCTTCACTTGAAGTGGCGAGCTTTAACATAATATACTTATTAATGAATCCCAGCCAGCAAATATTACACTGGGCGATGTCTGAACCAGTAACATATCAGCACATTAAGTTTTAAGAAGCGAATTATTTGGATTGGCAAACTTTCGCCCACACCTCCTGTTTGGCTTCAGAAAAAAGACATTAAAAAAAAAAGTCTATCGTATAACCAGTGCTTTCACATCCCTGCGTCCGGAATTCGCTTTTGAAAAAGCACTCCTAGAATATTTAACCATTCGGGTACCAGGTTCCTAATGCTTCTTCTATACACAGCTCTCTATATCAGTGTACGGAATACACATACCGAATAATAATGAACCACATTGTCATAATGTACAACACTGATTTTGAAATCTAAATGACTCATTATTGTCACTCTCCAAAAAATGTACTGAAAATTGGTAGCAGGTCGAACAGAGAGAGAAACAGCACTTTCTTTAAAACTGTAAAAGCTAAAAATCAGATCTTGTCTGGATCAACATATCTTCAGAACATACAGAAAGCTAGAGACCAGAAACCTCTGTACAGTCACAGTTTACACAAAACCGGGAGGTCATTTACACCTACAACCTTGGGAAAAAAAACGTAAAATAGTTTTCGCGACAGTTAACACGCATTTTTCTTATTTTATTCATTCGTTTTATTTTAACTAGTTTTAAAGCATTCTGTTTCTTAACGATAACTATGATTTTTTTTGGTAAAAAGTATAAAACTAATATATAAGTGTAGCACCATGAGGAAGTGATATCTTTAGAGTTTAAGAGGTTCAGCAATTTCCCCAGGATCAATAAAGTTTTCTGATTCTAATTCGAAAGCGGAATACGTATGTAGTTCTGTGTAACAGTAGCAAAACCGATTCTATCGATATTTTTTTTTTCTTTTCCACACCACTCACTGCTGAACCTAAAAATTCTGCCTGTGTTTTTGTGTTTTCTTTTTTTTCTTTTTTTTTTGTCTCCGGGAAGGGTGTGAAAAGAAGAAGAGAAACCAGGGGAAAATAACGTCCTTTGAACCAAATGGGATGGGATAGTGTTTTCACACAGCAACACAAAGAAGCAGAGAGTCGGACGACATGCCGCCCCCCCCCCCCCACCATTTTGTCCCCCTCCCACTCCATAGGCCCCTGCTAAAACTAATGGGCACAGGGCTGAAGGTTCGCCTATTGAAATGGTTTCTCGGGCCACTTTGAAATGCTAATAGTACAGCTTCAAACAGGGGCCATTCACACGTACATGAATTCAAAATATTTTTTGGGTCTACAAAAGGCAAAGCACAGTGAAAGATGAGCAAGGCCCAGAACTTCACATTAGAAAAAAAAATGTAAAAATGAAATGCCACAGATGCCTTGTGGTACCGCTTGGTACCCATGCGAAAACTTCTTCTTTTTTTTGGGAGAAGCATAATTTATTGTAGACACTTTGCTGCAGTGCAAGCTACTCAGCACTATTATTAGTGCAGGAACAAAACAAAAGCAGTCGTATTAACCTCTGTATCCCTGCAGTTTCGCTTATGTTCTGAAGGTCTTAGAAATAACTGGTTTCCTACAAAGCTTATTTAAATGTGAAGGGAATGCCTCTTTTAGGTTTTTTTTTCATGCCCATGGTACTGCATGAGATCTCACCACACAGCAGTATGCCTGCACCAGCCTAGGCAAGTACATCACTTTTGAATTTCGCCCTGAAATCTCTCTCACGCCTTTTTGAACTCCAAAGCCCACCCAATTGCCTCTGACGCCTTAAGCCATAACGTTAGGCCTGCTGTTAACTGTTTGAATTATGTTGTTTGACCTCCAACCTCAGACACACCGTCCAAGCTCTTCTCAGCACCTTTACTGGACGTTCAAGACTCTACTGCTTAAAAAACACACACAAAAAATTAACACGTGGTTCAGCATTGACATTCTGTGTCTTAGGCTGGCTGTCAGGGTCCTTTAAGAGTGCTCGACCTTGTTGTTTAATCCACTGGCTGCTCCATCAAAACCCCTCCACTTTGTCTATTTAAACAGTTCATGACCTGTCTGTTTTAAAAAAGCATCTTCACTGCTTTTTAACACAGGCTTGAAATGCGAGGAAACTCCTCTAACCCAAGATGCTGCAGTTTCTCCTTGAAACAACAGGAAAATCCAACAGGTCGCAGCAGGTCTCCGAACCTCAGCAAACGGAGTTTTGTGAAAATAAACAGCTTTTAGAGGCTTAATTTCCTATTAAAAGACTGGATGTGTTTTTGGTTCATATGCTCTAATAGTTTCCATTCATAGTGTATGTGAGTGTATATATGTGTGTGTGAGTGTGAGTAAGTGAGTGTGTGTATAAGCAAAAAAGGTGGCAGCAGACCAAAGCCGTCCACATCTGGCTGTGTTTTGATGAAGCGTTTCTCAATTAGGCGTGCTGGCCCTCTCCATCATTTTAATCAGGATAAAACAGAGCAGGGTTTGTTCGTTTAAAGTGAAGGAAAGGTGGTTCTGCTCTTTTCTCTCCCTGTAGTGTAAAAAGTTCATACACACAGCTCGTGGAGGATAGCTCACACTAATAGCGAGGGCTCCGACCTTGCTGGCCGAGTTCGGGCAGCTCTTTCATTCGTGCTGCAAAACTTTCTACGCTCGGAGCTGAAACTTGGAGGGCGAGCGGGTCGCAGCCAAGGAGAAATGGTAATAGAGGGGTGATAATGGGTTAAAAACTATCTAGATTATTTTAGAAACAAATAAACGGAGTCTTACCTGTCGGAGAGATTCTGTGAGTTGCAAAAAAGTGGGAAAGGGAGTGTGGAAGGTGGACGCGTGAAGCTGGGGGAGCTCCTCCGCGGCGCGGGGCACTGGCAGCAGCGTCGGGAAGAGAGCTCCGAGACCGAGGAACATGCTCGGCTCGCCCGGGACAGGGGAGCGCCTAGGCGGCTGAAGGTGCGGTGTGAGTCGGGTTCTCGGTCTCTTCACATTTCAGGCAAGAAGCCGTCCGGACAGTCCCACCGCTGCTCAGTTTTGGACTTCTCAGTTTTGGTTATTGGGGAAAAAAAATGAAAAAGGGGGTTCACTCCCTGTTTTTTTCTCTCCGACTGAGGGAAAAGATGCAGGGAAGTGAAGGTAGATATGAACGGGGGGGACCAGTCATTCAATGAGAGAAAAAGCTCCAGTTCTTTTCAGAGAGGGGGAAAATAAGAGAAAAACAAATAGGACAAGAAGAAGAGAAGGAAAAGCCCGTCTTGTATTTATTTCAATCCCTGTTAGAGCTGCTCCGTGAACGGGACGAGTCTCTAGGAGAAGCCGGTGTGCTTCAAACGGGCTTTGGGTTGAGATCCTGCTGCTGGGTGCTGGAGAATCAGCCGTAGCGTGAAGAAGGTGAGAAGCTCAGAGCCAGTGCACAGAGTGGAGAGCGAGGTCTGCCGGAGAGCTGCACACAAAACCAGGCCTGGAGTCCAGGACTACATGGATCCGGACTTTTTTGGAGGAGGAGGAGGAGGTGGGTGGGTGAAGGGGGATGGGGGGTTTGAGGGTGCAGAGAAAACTAATCATATAAACATATTAGTATGTACAGCAAGAGAAAGCTCTGCCTTTTTAGCCGCAACTGTTGCGAAAGAAGATTACAGAGAGCAGGGGTAGGAAGGCGAAGTAGATTATCTATAAATATATGCCACTATTGGCTATTTTCCACTCCATTGGAAGGGCTACTGGCCCTTCTTTGGGGCATTGGAGACTCAATCCCTCTCGCAGTAGGCAGTCCGGTGTATTCAGCCAATGACTGCAGACATTTTCTTGCTGTAACTCTAGCATACATCAAAAAGAAGAGGCAGAAAAAGTGCATATTGCTCGCTCTCTCTCTATCTCTCTCTCTCTCTCTCTCTCTCTCTCTCTCTCTCTCTCTCTCTCTCTCTCTCTCCCTCTCTCTC
>JBBPDC010000038.1:12789199-12823086 GCA_037974485.1 Hemigrammopetersius urotaenia
CTCGCTCTCTCTCGCTCTCTCTCGCTCGCTCTCTCTCTCCCTCTCCCTCTCTCTCTCTCTCTCTCTCAACTTGACCTCAATCAGAAACAGAAAGACTGAAGCCGCGCTGCTGTGCATTGAGCCGAATGGAGCAAAACAGCGAGAAAAAAAGGCTAACGTTGCTCATCTCTTTCAAGAATGCCATTTTCCATATTGCCATTTTTCAAAAAAAGAAAAAGCTTAACATTATTCAATTTGTCTGATCCATAACAGAAGTATTGGCACTCCCATACAATGCGAGGCCTTAGATGGTTTAAAACGCTCTTGTGGGAAAGGAGGGCCGCAGTCGGCTAGAGAAGCTAGCTGTTGCATTTGCATACTATTTTCTCATTTGATGTAGGCACGGGGAAAATGGCTCTGAAACACCATTACACAGAGGGCCGCTATAACACCTGGTTTTAATATAGCGTGTCTTTTAAGCGCCGAGGAGAAATATGAATCAGAGCCATGCTAGCCAGGTGAAGGTTAGAGGATGAGTGGGCATGCCTGTGTTTTTCTAAGCATAATTTTACATAATAATCAATCCATTTTTTGGGGAGACAAAAGAGAAAACAGATGTAATAAAGGTCATTTGATGGCAAATATTCATTCCTTCTCCGAGAAGCAGCAACGTGTACGCATTAGCGTAGCTTCAAGTAAAAACACATGTGGAATCTTCTCGGAGCACCAACCTCGGTAGGGTTTAACTACTGCAGCAGTGGTTTCCTAAGGCATCTAATTGGGCCTTTCAGCTAGACTATGACACAAATGATTTCTCCATGTAATAGCATTATCAAAGCAGCTGACTTTTTGCCATTGGTTGACATTTATGTGTATTTCGCAATAAAATAGTCAACGCATTGAAAAAGACTGTAATACATTTTTTAAATTATTATTATTGTTAATTATTATTATTAAACAGATATAACCAGCCAGTTAATGGAACAATCAAGTAAACTAACCAATTGGTCATTAATGAATGCACGAACTAGCAAATTCTTTAGCTAAATATCAGAGCGGTTATTTGATAAGAAATGTTAGGACACTCTGTGATGAACTAAAAGACGTTTGGTTGCAGTTGCTGTTGTTTTCTCTTGTTTTCGAGTGTTTTGGTGTCGGGCGCATTTTCCTGGATTTATGTAGGATTTAGAACAACTTGATTGAATTCAGGCCCAAATCCTCCAGCGAGAGTGGAATATGGCCAGACCGCTGGAAACAGACAATGGGAGATGACTACTTTAAACGTTTTCATAGGCATTTACTGGCAACTTTGCAGCCCTGCTGAAGACAAGCTGCACATTTTTCCTCAAAAGTTCACATTGTTCATTCACGTTCAGTTCATTCATTCAAACATTCTGAAAAAAATCAGTTTGACGGGGAAAAAAATGCAGCTGCCACACACATGCAAATACAAAACACCCACTACATTTACGGCACACACACACACACACACACAGCTCTCTACCAGGACAGCGCAAACAATAGTTTCTCACTCACTCCAACATTTTCCATTTGTAGACTATTGTCTTTGCAGCACTCACCCAAATATAAGTGCATAAAATACTACTATCTAAAAGGATATTTTTGGAAAACAAAAATGCATACTGATATTTCAACAACTTTTGTAATACATGAGTAAATAAATATATCAATTTGTTAACACTGTGTACACTTTTCACAACTCTTCACACAGTTAGCACAACAGCGTTCCATGTGGACTAAACTGCAGATCATTTTTCATTGCTTTCACCCAAAATGCATGCAGTGACGTATTTCACCCACACTCCTCCAAACCACCAGAGCAGTGTACACACTTACACACTCTTTTCTAAACTGATCAAGCTACTGCACAACACATGCACCACGCAGCATTTCTGCTGCTGCAATTTTCAGGGCAAAATAATAATAACAGTCACAAATAATTGAATAAATAAATCATTACGACGAGCCACATTTTGATTTCCATCGCATAAACATCTATGCAAGAATACCATTCTTCAGAATCATATTTTTTTGTTATCAGAAACCCATGGAGAAGAAGCTGAAGGAAGAAAACAAGCGACTGAAAGAGAGAGGAATATCTAAGCACAAAAAAAATGTAATTTACTGGAAAAATATTCCACTACAATCTGTGTACAGTTTGGAATATATTGCATTATATTGCATTTTCCTGCAGGGTGGAAAGACAACTGAGAGGGGAGCAAGAGCCATAGTCTCAAATGAGATTAGAGAGGTGAAATAGGCAAACACGTGGAACTGGGTGGGACCATGTGACATTTCCCTGCTCCATTACAGTTACAGGGTGGTCTGCTGCCCACTCTAGAATGGGGTCACTTTTACTCCCACCTAATGCTGGATTCCTGGCCACCACTAAAATTGATGGGCAGGGATGATTTAGACATGTGAGGAGATTCATTCTCAGGTGTTTTTTTTTTTTAAAGAGAGAGGACGTAAAGTGTCATGTGGAGCCTCGTATAGGAACCAGGGTTGATTGCTGTGGCATTGCTTTCTGTCTACAGCGTATTATCAATATATATGCATGTACATATAGTCTTATGGGCCTCTCCTCACATTACATGTTTTATTGATAGTGAAATTCCGCTGAGAAGACACTGCTGCGCGCATGAATACAGAATGACTGTTTATTTACTCAGTTTAACATGGAAAAAATAAAAAGCTAAAATATAGCCTGTGCAAATATTTGATGAACTGTATTTCATGTGGGCTTTTTAAACATAGCTAATAAGTAGAAAAAATGTATTAATGCAATTTGGAATGCCTTTATTCGTTAGTGAACGTATAATTTGACCACGGGTGTTCAAACCTCTGCACAGGACTGCATGAATCACATATATGCAGTTTTGCATTACATCGCAGAAATGATGGACAATTGATTTCATACATTTTGGAGTTACTACATGCAAAAATAACAAAGAATGCAACAAATGTAGCATATTTCAGTATTTCTGATTCACCTACATATACTGCAATGCAATTCTAAACGGTGAAGAAATGCCATTCTTGGCTTGTGGTGGAATTCCTGCAATGTTACCTGATATTAGAGCTTTTCAGGTCATTGTTTAATGAGAATCTATCCACGTTGGACACTGTTTTTTGGACGAGTGATTGACTGTGATCATTTTAGTGCAGTTTGGAAGGGGGGTGAATTGTCAGGGTGAGCCGTGTGATGGTAGTGAGTAAGAAGAGTAAGATAAAGTGAAATAAATGAGTCAGAATAAATCAGTTGTGAAAATCCATAATCTACAACTTCATATGTCCCTTGTTAAGGTGTAAAATTATAACATCTTTACTAAAATAAACCAGAACCAGAAGAACCAATCAAGTGTCCAAATACCAAATAAATTAATAATTAAATGAATGAATTAATGAAAAAATATTATTGCTTTTCTCGTTTAGCCAAGTGCGAACATCACAACCACGGATACAGCCGCCATCATCCTTCTTAGCAGCCCTTTTAAAGCTTTCACATTTCTAAGAGAATGGCAATGCACAGTTCAATAAATTAAATTCAGCATGACCGCTGATATTTCATCTCCCAGACCGGCTTCCACATGTAGGTGTGTACGCTCAGAGAGGACACTCCATTAATTGCATTTCGACACACAAAAGCAGCAAAGCAAAATCCCTCAATGTGTCAAACATAATAGTGACATTTAAGGGAATAAATAATATTTAACTGAGAATTAATTTCATTCTGAGGGGACGTAATGAGCTACACTTTGTGGTAATTTAAGCCACATTAATATATAAATTAACACATATACATTAATTAATTAATTCTATTTATTTATATATATATATATATACGTATATATGTATCACACAGTCGTAAAAAACGTTTATTTTCAGGGAAATCATTCGTCTATACTTTTGAAATAGACCATTATATATCACCTAGGAAAATACGCAAATCAAGAAACAACCACATACCCACAGAACCGTCAGAATCTACAAAACAATGCATTTTTCTGCAATGATAAATAATCAAACCACTCTTCAAATGTTCACACTTCATATTAAATATCAGGATTTGGCCGGCGAAGCCAGAGGCAAGCTTGAAGGCCCCAGAGGAACTCCAGATTCAACAGCCTTTATGACCACATTGGTTTCTGGATTACACAAATGTCAAATATCTTGACCGTTAAGAGAGGAGACTGTGCAAACAAATGCCATTGCAGAAAACGTCTCCAGAGCACCTTATTTTCTTTAACAGTCCATATGTTTAGGCATTGCACTATGTGGCTTTCTATTCTCTCTCTTTCTCTCTCTGAAATAAGATATCTGCTAAAACAAATATCTGTGAAACAAATCCAACCAGTGGTAAATGGTTTAGCAAGTGTTATTAAGGTCACTGTAATTAAAACTAGATGTTAAGTCTGATGTAAAGTCAGGGGCTCGATGCAGTGACGGCCACAAGGAAGTGGAAACAGATGTGCTATAGCTGTATCCCATCAAGACAAATGATATATGGTGACCCATAATATAGTGCAGCAGCGGCTAGCAACTCTACTTTGGTTTACTTTGTCCTGACGTACTCCAGCTAAGGTGGCACTAGACGTTTAAGTCGAAACAAGATTACCGCGGTACTGTGGTTCAAATGAGAAGGAATGCATACACATTGCCTCTTTAAAATAAAGGCACCAGAAAGGGTTCTTTGTGTGAGGCCACGGAACCTTTTTTGGTTCCCTAAAGAACCTTTCAAAAGATTGTTCCTTAGAGAGGCATTTTTGTTAATAAAATATGAAGAACATTTTTTTTAAAGATTAAAGAACCAGCACGTAATATAAAGGTTCTTGGTACAGCCCTTAAATCGTGATGTAATGTGGAGGTTCTATGTCTATGTTCAAAGCTTCCTCAGATTCACACCTCATTTACATAAATAGTTATTATATCCACCTTCCATTGGAAGGTTCTTTGGAAGAATCTAAAGTGTTCAGAAATGCTCAGAAGAACCACATTTGTAAATGAGGTAGGAAGAACTTAAAAAAAAATTAAGAACATCCACATAATGTAAGGGTTCTTGGGACAACTCTTAAATCTTTGTCATGTGGAGGTTCTATTTCCTTTCAAAGGTTCCTCAGATTTATTCCTTTAATCATCTACCCACTGAAAGGTTCCTTACAATAATCTAAAGTGGTTTTTAATGGCATTGCTCCAAAGAACCACTTTTGGCACCTTTGTTTTTAAGAGTAGCCATGGTTGTGGCCTCACTTGCTTGTAAAAAAAAGCCAACAAGCATAATTTGAAATGTGTATCTCACTCCTCAACAGACAACTGTATGTAAGTCTAAAAGATAATCATATTTGTGGAAAATTAGCAAATGCTACACTGAGCCACATCACTGAAGCAAACTTTACACATGCAAACCCTCTAAAACCACATTGTAAACAAATACTGTCTCAGAGCCATTACCTCATTGGAGTGCCTTAATGTTCTTGTCTAAACAACGTAATGGACCTGGTTTAAACAGTTAAGTATCTTGTGCTTAAACCCCTTGTGTTGTTTATACAAGCCGCTAGAAATGAAAGATACGACTTCCTTGAAAATTTGTTTGTAAATTTGTCTTAACAAGAATGCAATGAATGTGATTATATACATAAAAGCTAAGATTCAGTGTCACTGTATTTTCCAACATTATCACATTGTGCGAAGATATTTCAGTTTAAATGAATACAATCATTAAACACTTGCTTCTTGTGTACTGCTATGCTCTATTCTCAAAGAATCTCTCACAAAGCTGGGTTTGTTTCGGCAGAATTGATCTGTTTTCTTCTTCAAATGATGCCAAAAGGAAGCACACGCATTGGTGGCAAAGTTTAAAGGTTCACATCTTACATTTTTGCATTTTATTGTTTTCCGCATAAGGCCCACTTGTAATTTTTATGGGTTTATGTACCAATAACAGTCCTAATTTATTTCCAAATTGTTTTTTCCTAACTCTTTTTATCCCTTAAAATTAAACAGGCTGTTTCTATTACTGGGGCTTTAAGTGTGATATACATATATGCAATGGTCCTTTGACTAGCCCGTATGCTTCAGCGCTAATATGTCCGGGTACGGCTGGACACTTTGATATATCGTTACGTGCAGAATTTAAAACAAATGCGAGAATTCTCCCATAAGGATAAATTAGTTCCTAGAGGTACAGAGAAGTGTTTTAATGCTTGGCCAACCTCTCAACTGTCTTCACCTGGGTTTGTGAGAATTCAAAGAGGCGGCGCTCATTATCTAACACTTAAAATAACTTCTGAAGAATGGCAAAAACTTTGGAATTTGATTAGAAATGAACACACCTCCCACCCCCCCAACCATGATGCAGCAAGAAAGGTGTCTTACCTCCGTAATGGAGGAACAGCTAATCAATAGTTTTATATTAATTAAGGCGAATGCTATAATAAGAGGAGAGGAAAAAGTGAAAAGTCCCCTCAGAGGTCAATAATCTTATGAAACACATAATTGCCTGCATTTATAATTGAGAGGGTGAAAAAAAATTCTTTCATGGACATGCATAATTGTGAATGCGCTATCCCCAATCCAGCAGTGTATTCTTATTAATTCTCCTAATTTAAAAGGAACTTATTTGGGTGCATATAAAGGAGTGCAATTATTAAAGTTTTTAAATACATATAGCTTATTTCCATAAAACATTATTGTTCTAAATATATTCAAACGAGTGTTCAGCAAGGCATAAAGTGGGCAAAATTAATGCACAGCTTTAGTTGCTTAAACTAATCTGAACGACACTTATTTGGTCTTGTGAGACGCTAGAGCAAGTGAAGCAAAAAAAAGAAGAATGGAAAAAAACTGAATCTGGTGATTGCGTTGTTGCAATATTTTGTATTTACTTTAATCACAGTCCAGCACTGGGGCCTCCAAGTGATGAAGACTGTATGGTGCTCTGTAGGCTACTTACTTTGGAGGGCTGTATGAAAGGTGCATGTATAATGTAATGTTGTTTTCAGAGAAAACCATCTTTTTCATCTTTTTAACTTGTGCTTTTTCTGCACACTAGAAGACGTCTAGCACTTACATATACTATATATATATATAGATATAGTATATCGAGATATGAGGGTGTAAAGCTCATGTGAATATGCTGAATCAATTTGTGGATCAATAGCTATGAATCAGTCCCACATATTAGCTCATACAGCTTCATCCACCATAGGTTTAATGCTAGCAGATTCATTTATGCAATTATGGCAGCAAAAGTGCCTGTTCTTCGTACAGACACCCAGTGATCTGCATCAAAGGCCTTGATCTTACACCACTCTTATCCAGTTTCAAGCATATCTGATTTCAAAAACTATGGCTCAGGGAAGTCTTCGATCAGATCATTCTGTTTTGCCATGCTTTTGTAAGAACAGAAATTACGATACCTGACACACAATCTGAGCCTTCCACATGAGCATTCTTCACCTGGCGTCGCGCCTCAGCCAGGCAGCGTCTTAGCAGCTGTCCTCTGGTGCTTTTCTGGGAACCCAAGCACCGCTTACTTTAACACCTCGGACAAAGAGCGAGAGAGACAGAGACACAGTAAGAGAGAGAGAGAGAGAGAGAAAGAGAGAGAGGGAAAGAGAAAAAAACAATTCCACAGCAAGACAACTAACTGGCATTTGATTCATTTGAAGATTTGCCCCTAAAATACCACCTACCAGCCAGCATGTTGTAAACACAGCCAGAGGATATAACTCGAGCAAAAGGAGAATGACCTCTGTATGGTTCTGAGCCCAAAATCATACGGACCTTCAATTTTCCCACAAAAGACATCCCTGCTGCTCGGGCTTCACAGTCGCCACACCGGCTCCATTAGGGAGATTGGATTATAGGAGCTGCTCACTGTGCACTGGAGCCTTCGGTTCACCCAGTCTGATTTTAATGTTAATTCTGCTATTGTAAAATGACAATGGACACAATGCACAAGAGATACCCTTGTCAACAAAATCCCAAATAGCGACGTGCGCTAACAGACTCCTCTTTAGAATGGAAATAATCCCCAACTGGAATCTTGCACCCATTTCCCTGTCAAACTTTGTTAACCCATACAATGCGCAGGAGAGAACCAAGCATGCATTTTTGCTTACAGCCTGGTGAAAACCACAGATACTGCTCTACTATGACAGACAACAATGTCCGAAACCCAAATGCTTCAAAACGATAGGGCTGGTGAGCGTTTCCCTATCATAAACCCATATCTATGGCATTTCCTACACTTTTGTTGACCTGTTTGATGGCACTCCCCTCAGTATAAGGCTCTGTAAGGCTACAGTGTAAGCTACTTGATCGAGGTCCGCCCCTAGAGAGGGCCTGTTCATTTAGAAGCTGATGTGTGAAACAGTGGGACTTCTACTACATGACCAAGCAGCAGGAATTGAATGCAGAACCTGAATAAACAAAGCTGGCATCTGGCATTTGAAGCAATTAGCATATGTTTTTCCAAAGGTTGAGCACGTCATTCATAAATGTTAGGAAGCAGTGAAAGGCATCTCAAAAAAGCATTGCTCCCGCATCTCTTGGGCGGGCGTGCAGGCCCACTGACGGCAAAATGCAGTGCAGAAAGACACTGGTGATGTCAGCACTCACCTCCGCATCCCTTATTGGTTGAAATTCTTCTATATGTAGGGCACCAATCATATGGCAGATGCAGCAAAGAAAGCGTCCAATTGCATCACTCCCCACAGCCCAAGAGAAATTTCTGAGCTGAATTTTTATATTAACGCTAGTAGTGCTGAATCCCCCCTCCCTCCCTCCCCGTCAAATCGGGGGACTGTAGACAGACCTTTTGAAATGTGTATTGCCTTGAGTATATTATTCCACTCCTTCACCAAACAGCTTTCAAAATGAAATCATTCTCCCGAGTTTCATCCACAGATTCGATGGAGTTCACCATTGCCTCATAATCTGTCCAGCTAATAAAATATTTGATATTGCTGAGATGTAAAATAATTGCAAATGAGTGTACAGCTATGGGCTAAATAACGACAGCCCTTTCTTCCGTTTCCCAGTTTCCCGTTTCTTTCTAAAGCAACATCAATCTTGAATATACATGAGTACTTGAATATACAGCTTCTTCACAGGTTAAAATTAAATAATAAAACATGGCTCAGTATTCAGTACACCAGTGTATTGTCCCCTTCCTATTCCAAACTCTTGCAGTCCTGTGAGGTTTTTTTTAGTTTCCAGAATTCCACTTTCCTCTGTCAGTCAACAATATAAGCATCATCTTCAGATCTTCCAATGAATGACTAGTAGTTTCTTAGTATTTAGTGTGTTGGACCATTTTCATTGGCTATTCAATGCTATAATGAGCCATTCAGCAAATATAAAGTGAGCTACACTTTTATCCACACAGTCAGTCGCAGCACTTTGATGCTTTTTCTCAGTTTCCAACTTTTCTATTGTCCATCAGTTAGCAATATGGACATTCATTTCAGGTTTTATAAATGAAACAGGCTTAATGTTATATATAAATAATAAACTGACTAATTAAAAATGTGATATAACATATTATCAATGAATACAGACTGCTACGCATTTGGCACGGTGACTATTATTTCCTTAATTTCCAAATTTTTATTACCTTAAATAGCATTAAGCACGCATTTACTTACATGTTTAGATTCATTTCAGACACTTTGACCCTGTACATTTTCAGGGTTTGTACTATTGCATCTGTCATCAATGTGGCAGGAAAATGAACTAAATTCCTCCTTCGTTGCTTCTTTTCCAAAACTTTAATAAGCAATTTTGCATACATCAAGCAGCTACACTTCACCTAACTATCCAGTTGCCGTAATTACTCTGATGAAATAAGCCGAGTTGCCCTGTTCTGCAAAGATATTCTCTGGTCACTGGCCGCTGGACAGTCTTGTTGAAAGGCTTGGTTGCACCTCTGAGTGACTGCTTGTCAGCAGAGCACTCTGGTTTCAGACAGAAGCCAGGCTCAGGTGACTGGAAGCCCATACGATCATGAAGCCTCCACACAGATCCCTGGAGTCCAGCCACTTTTCCCCGCCATCATTCAACTGTAGAATGGCTCTGCCCTCTCTCAATAACTGCGCTCTCGTTTCTTCAGGCGGTCGCCCGGGCCTGACCTTATTCATCACGCCACGCAATTAGATCAAGAGGCCATGTCCCTGAATGTTTAGGCGTGAACTAATAGACTATTGTCCTGCTGTCAAGATTCACTCATCAAAAATTGTGATTATAACAATGGGTCGGTGTAGCAACCCCTGTTATGTGCAATGTCAATGGCCCAAATAAAGACACTCATTCACAACCCCACTCATTTTACTTGATCTTTCTCCTGTATTATTAACTCTTCGCAGTATCTTGGTATAATGGTATAATATTGTTAGCATAGTTACCAAATGCTCCTTGCCACTTGATTAGAGATCATATGATGTGTTCAAATTGCACATAATGGTCTATGAATGTGCATAATTAGCACACACTTTACTACACTTCCACTTTACACTTTACAACTTGAAGACATCCAAAAATAGAAAGGCATGCCATAGCAGAAGCGGCGTGGGTAGATATGGGATGAGGGTGCATGACACCATTTTAGCCCTCAATTGATCAGTCACACTCGCATCTCTCTGAATGTGGAACGGTTTTCCATTCCACTTCCATCCTCCCCAGGCAAGGAACCCTTCAAAACACAACGCACTTGTTTGAGAAACGTAGAAGACTTCAAGAAGATTCTGTGATCTGCACGTCATATACATGAAGCAATATTCAGTGAGTAATGGTTTAAATATCAAGCTGGTGCGAAATCCGAACAGGCCTGTGAAACAGCGCAGTTCGGTGTTATAAAGCGGTGAAACAAAGTGCGGCATGATCTCATGGTGTTATTTTAAGAGCAGTGTTGTGAAAGCACAAGAAAATTTTTTTAGAAGTAATTAAACTCAGGGAAAAATGTGGTGATAGGTCAACCAAGGTACAATGTTATGTTACATTCTGTCATTCTGAAAAGTAATTTTTTTATTCACTTGGAATAAAATATTTTATATACATATAGCTAGCTAGCTAAACAAATAAATAAATAAACACATATATACATACACATACAAATATATACATACACAAACAGCCAGATAGATAGATAGATAATTCATTTGGCTATTTATTTGTTTGTTTGTTTGACCATTTATTTGATTGCTTGTTTGTTTGTTTGTTTGTTTGTTTGTTTGAAACAATAGCCATATGACAATTATCCCAAAACTAAATTTCATTGGCTGTGCCAGTGGATGAAATTAGGCCTAAACGAGCAAAAGGGCACCTTGTAGCCACTAGTGCATAATCAGGATGCTGGCATTTCTCCTGAATGTGTTCCTGCAGTCCTCCCTTACCCAGAGTCTCTCTTTCAGACAGATTAGCTGGTCAGAGAGGCTAACACTCCTACACAGTAATGTTTGTCCTGCAGTCTCTCCTGAAACGACCTCAAAACCATGTTGTGATTGTTGATGTCTCACCTAAGTTCACTTGTTTTTACCCCTATCGTGTCATTTACAGAGCAAAAGCCTCTGCTTCTTTTTCCTCCCGTACTTGTTTTCTCCCTTTGTCTGTGCTCATCTTTTGTTCTTGCCTATGAAAGCCTAGCAAAGCTAGCAAGGCTCTCTACGGCTGCTGCAGCAGCAGAACTTCAATCTCGGTGGATAATTATCATAAAGACAGTCTGACACTTAACTCTGCTTTTAAGACGAGGAAAGCGCAGAAAGAGAATGCAATAAAAGGCAAATTTTAAGGAGAGGCAAGAAAAAAGTGAGGCCATCCCATTTCCAGAGAACTGCCTGTGTTTATAAAAGAGCAGCGAATCAAAGCACCTGACAGAGCCACACTGTGCTAACCGCTAGCTTGCCTGTTCCCCCACTGCTTCTAAGCTGATCTTCAGAGCCTCTTCAGACACAGCAAGGAAACCACCGCCAAACAGGATTTCTTTTTTACAACAAAGACCACTTTCGAAAAGGTGTGGGGAATGTAATGCTAGTGGAATGCGCAAAATGACAGAAACATAATGTCCAAATTCCTGTTCTTCCCCATCACATCAAGAGAAAAACACTGCTTGTTGTTACTTCGACTGTTGTTTAGATGTTAGCTCCAACATATGACCACTTGATTCCAAGGAGAGCAACCCCTGTAGATGTGTTCTAAACATGAATAGACTGGTGCTTTGATGCTGAACCTACACTTTTACTCTCAGCAATCATTAGACCTGCATCCTTCCATGGGTCCGGTACCGTGGGCTTACTCATAATCACTTTTGCCTGGCAGTTCTGGCATGCTGTCAGCACTGTGCTGTTTATTAGACCTCACTGAAAGCCCCTCTGCTTATATTTTTAACACATCTTCGAATGGAACAGACTTTGATGCAGGAGCAAAACAGCGATTGCTCACTTCTTGCAAAACAAGACTAACTACAGGATATTCCCTGCACGCTTATCTTCTAACATTGTGTGCGAAGCAGCCGAGACCATGGAGACACAACAAGGACGGGGCATGAGAGCAAAACAACGAGAGAGCATTGCCCGAGTTCCTCTGAAGATGAGCATGTGAAATATTTAAATGAAAAGTGTTTGAGTTTTTTTTCTAACGCATAAGCTGATAGAAACCCCTCTCTGTTGGCACCAGACTGTCTGACACAAACTCAAATTGATTCCTAATTGAGTTTGTATGGATTTTGTATCCGGCTTTTGTTGGTTACATTAAGACCTGACTAGTCTCATTTTACTACGGCCCGTGCGGATGAAAGGCAGCTGAGATCCATGGCAGTGGCTTGCATTATGAGTATTGAAACTGCTGAAATAAAAGAGATCTCTTACGTTTCCTTGACTATTTCCCAATTGTGAGAGCATTATTGTTATTGAATCAGGAGAAATTTACAATGGCCTATGAAGAAGCACCAAACGCTGTATTACGACTCCATGATTCCAAGGCTAACCAGTCGATAAAACTACATGCTTTCATGAAACAGCTGTGTTTTCTCGTATTGCAGAAGATTCTGGTGAGATGCTGCTTCTAAGGTGTGTGAGTGCTAAGCGAATGACATTTCTGCACAGGGGAAATGCGTGTGCGGGGGGTGGGAAGCAGGGGATTGGAAGAGTAAGGGCAAACACAGATGTGCCTCCAGCCTGAGGGACGTCCTGCAGCATGGGGGGGCGAATGTGGAGGCTGGAAAGGGACCAAACTGTGCTCACGCTGGGCTGCTATGGGGGGATTAGCAGTGGTGCCCCCATACATGGTGAAAGGAGCTCTGATGTGCAGGAAAGTCTGCCAGGGAGGTAAGAGTGCACAGACCACATGCACAGTTCACTCGGTCAAACGCCTGGGAGAGTCCAGTCTGCAGCTGAAGCGGTGCTGTCTGGATAAAAAGTGAATATAATGGGACAAGGTGAAAGTTTGGTCTGACTAATAAAATGGGTAGTCTTGTATTTGAAAGAGATCACAAAGAACATAATTCCCATCATCTTCCAACCTGTTATTACAAATACCCTGTGAAATGTCCTTCACTTAATAATCACCCATTCCACACTGGCAGGCTTTTTGACTACATTTGCTCTGCACCAGGGTAGATTCAGACTAATAGAGCGCATGGAGTCCAGTTCATTTTGATTTTAGAAATGTTCTCAACTCAATCTGTATGTGACCCCCTTTAGCTAATTGTGTTCGGCTATCTGTAGCATGTTTGAGTGTAAGACCATCCAAGAATTACAACAGGGCTAAAGGTGAATGTCCTATGTTTTTGTGCATCATGTAAGAAAGTCAGTAACAGAATGGTCCTCACCAGTAACAGAATGGTCCACACCAGTAACAGAATGGTCCGCACCAGTAACAGAATGGTCTTACATATACCAGACACTTTTATTCAAAGCTCCACCCATTCCCTAACTATGGGGGCAGTCTCCATGGAGCAACTTGGGGTTTAGGGTCTTGCTCAGGGACCCAGTGGTGGTGTGCTGGAAGTAGGATTTGAACCCATGACATGGGCAAGTATCCTAGCCCCTAAGCCACCACCACCCACCCTTATGCTCACCAAACTGTGAAGAAGTGGAATTGAATCAGTGTTGTGGGTATTAGCATGGCCCAGTATAAACATGACTAGAAATGACTAATAGCTGAAACACAACAGCATCCTTGTTTGAGGTTCATCAGATGGGATCACAGCAATAAAACAGGTTAAAAGACAGATGGAACACCACAGAATAATTGATTCACTCAGAGGGGAAAACAAACTGATAGTGCAAATGTTGTAAGTGCTAGGATTTCCAACTGCACCTGGTCAAGATAAGATAAGACAGAACTTAATTTATCCCAAAGTTCTTTTGTTGTCAGCTTGCTCAGTGCAACAAGAAAGAACACTATTGTAACGAATGACAGTGTAACACTGACATTGCGGTGTGTAAAGATTTAGTGTGCAGTGCCAACAGTTAAGTGGTAGAATGTAGTCGAGCTCAGATCAGCAACAGTTTCTAGACATGGATTACGGTCAGTTGTGCTTGTGGACTGGATGTAACTATTATTGACTTTTTGTTTGAAAAATCATTTTAAATCACTCACACTCTTGCGTCCAGATAGGAATTTGCAATAATAACCTGCTCTGGCTCTTTGATTCTGAGAATCAAAAAAAAAAAATTTTATGTATTTTTTTTCTGAAAATGAGATACAGATAGCATTTTAAGAACCTCCATATAATGTAAAGGGTTTGAAGCATTTTTCCCTTGTATAAGCTTAATGTTCTGAAGAGGAGGCTTGTGAAACAATGCATTCTCATGTAATTTGCACTTTTAATTGCTACATCCTTGCAGAAATGGATAGACAAGAGGGGTATTTACACTTTACTGACTTACAGAGAAGTAGTGTTTTGAGCTTAATGGTGCAAAATGACTTAAAATATATAAATATTTGATATTGTCAGTCGGTTAAAAGTGCAAACACCGGTTAGTGCTCCAGACTTCTCCTCAAAACCTGAAGCCATTGCATAGATTTTTTCAATTCCATCATACCTCATGTTTTAACACTCACAGATGGCTAGAAATGTAAATGTATCTAATGTCTAGAACTAGTATTTTTTTATTCTTTGAGTAAATAAAAGTTTACTGGCAAGATCAACAGCTTTTAAAATATAAATGTCTCAAGTGACTAAGACTTCCACAGAACTGTATGTGCCTATGTGTGCTGAGATGGCAATTATTTATAGTATGTCCGCTTTTTTCTGAAGACTGTACCACTCACCAGCAAGGAAAATTGTCCCAGGGAGAGGAAGAGGGTAGAGTTCTCATGAAAAGAGGAAAATTCTGCAGCTCGCTACAGAGACTCCAGTAGTTATATGAGTGTTGTCAGGCATTCTGTTACAGACTAGTGAGTTCGGTCTGCACTGGTAATATTCTGGAGCAACCGTGGGGCCTCCCCAGCTCCCACCACTACCGTATAAAGAGTTCCAACAAAGCATTTCAGCAGGTAAAGTTCCTGAAACGTGGTGTTTCAGCTGAATCACCAAAGCGGCCATATATTTCACAGCGGTTCTGAAACAGTGGGAGGGTTCTGCTTGTGTGCTTTATGCATTGACAGTGCATTTAGGCACTCATTGGTTTGTTAATTTGATTATTTACTTTTAGTGCAATGCCATTACAATACCCGTCCAGTGTGGGTGAGATGAGCGTTTGATGCATGCTGAATGGGCAGAAAAACAGAACCAGCAGAATGTCCAACGAGGCTGAAAGTCCACTGTAGTCTCTTTAGTTTATTAAAATATATAATTATTTGGATCAAAGGGAGGCAGACAGTTGTCAGTATTGCTCATTTAAATGTCTTTTCAGTGGGTCAGCTAAAGAGGTGAATGCAATTTAATACACTCTATAGAGACTTCAGATTCATTTTTGAACAGGCCAACATATTTAGTGTTTATTGGTCTCAGGCATTTATGTGATAAAGCGCAGAACGCTTGGTGGACTTCTGTGATGAAGAGAAATAACTGAAACACCCTGTCCTATTAATTTATAGAGGCTTAATTAGTTTTTCTGCCCTCACTTCTGGAAAATAAGATGGTAATTCCTCTGATAAAACGAGAGGAAGAAGTGTGGCATTTAACTGGGGAAATACCACACGGAGAGTGGATAATTACAGTAAAGTGTCGCAAAATAAAAAATCATGCCATGCACATAAAAAGCCCCAGCATTTTTCTTTTCCCGCCTGAATAAGTCTCTCTGACACATTCCGACCTCACGGATCACACGGAAATAATGACAAAAGTAGCACAAGCTAATTATCAGCACAGACTTTTGATTGTTTTAATTTTGTTCTTCTCATTTTTTGATACTTGGCAGAATTATTATTATTATTATTATTATTATTATTATTATTATTATTATTATTGTTGTTGTTGTTGTTGTTGTTGTTGTTGTTATTATTATTATTATTATTATTATTATTATTATTATTATTATTATTATTATTATTATTATTATTATTATTATTGTTATTATTATTGTTGTTGTTGTTGTTGTTGTTGTTGTTGTTGTTGTTGTTGTTGTTGTTGTTGTTGTTGTTATCATCAGAGTGGTCATTTCTCAAAACTCATTGCATTTTATTTTCGAAACGTTTTTGAAATTATTTTTGAAATAATGATAACAATAAAAAGAAAACAACTACTATAATAATAACAATACTACTACTACTAATAATAATAATAACAATAATCATTCTTTTTCTTCTTCTTCTTATTATTATTATTGTATTTGTGTTATTATTGTTGTTGTTATTAGTATCATACTATTTTTTATGTTTATTGTTACTATTGTTTTATTTAATAATTATTATTATTTAACCTCTGTTTTCCTCTGTAAAAATAGGCTATGCATATTATTTCATGCGTTATCATATGTATTAATCCAGAGACTTCAGATTCAGATGTTCAGCTTGTATTTAACATTTAATTAAGCGGTTGTTAAAAGCAACTAAACTTTAAGATAACCCTAAATATGACCCTAACCTTAACCTTAACCTTGATCCAAACCTTCAGTCTAATGATGATAATCCACTGAGTTGCTTGTTAATTAGATTGTTAAGTAGATTGTTAATTAAATTATTAAAGTATCAATTGATACTTAGTAGAAACTAAAGTTTGATCAAATTGACTTTCTCACTTCACCATGGCATACATTTATATACTGTATTTGCAAATATATAAATATTTTATTAAATTATCTATTATATCTATGATATTTCCCTTGAATGCATTTACATTAAAAAAAGCTTATTTGAGTGATGAGCTGTTTCAGTGTCTTAAAGAGTCATTTTAATAAATGTGATGTGTGAGTGTGAGGAACTTTTTAAAGATATAACCAACCTGCCCACGATGTTCTTTACCAGTTTAATGGTTCTTCAATGGAACGTTACATTATGTGGAGGTTCTTCCCAATTTGTAAAAAGGTTCTTCACTCACATTTACAACAGTGGTTCCTTTCCAGACCCTTGCACGGTCCAGTAGTTCTAGAATGCCATGACCCAAAGAACCCTTCCCTTATTTTTAAGTGTGTATGATAGTTAGAATGTTAACGTATAGGTAAAAGTGCTGCAATGACATTCATGGGCAGTTTGGTGTGTTCAAAATGAAATTTTATGTTAGAGCATGTTGCATGGTAAATAATAGTACCGTCCGTACCGTACCGTTATTTTGCAAATATTACAATGTAAGTGCTGGTATATTGTGTTTTAAAAAGTTTAAATCTCTCTATAAATGTATTCCCAACCACAAATGGGTACAGATTTATACAGCAGCTTCAGAGCCAGATGAAGCGAAATGTTACAGCTGTTCGGTAAAACAGAGATGGTTAGCGTGTCTATATTTATTGCCCCTGGCTACATCCTTCAGGGGCGCCAGTGACAATGACAGAATACACACCAGCTGCAGCCATAAAAGGGCCTCTCCCAGTGCCCGGCGAGCTGCATGAGATAAGAGGCCAAACTCTAACGCCATAAAAGAAATGTTCTTTCCATGCTTCCTTTTTGTGATCAATCCGCAGAGCTATTCTTTGCCATTTTTGCTTCGCCAATCATGCTGCATCATGGAGGAAAAGGAGATGAGGAGAGGAAGCAATTTGAGAAGATCTGGAACCTGGCCAGAGTCTCCTGTTAGAGTGCTGCTGCTGGTGTTGTTCCTTTCACCGCTGCCGCTGCCGCTGCCGCTGCCGGGCACATCTGAGAGCAAGCAGGCACTAATTACGGTCTGAGGATCAGAGCCTTGCAGTGACAACTCATCAGCTGACCTCCCTTCAGCTCCTGCTGCCACTGGCTGCATCCACACCACTGGAGGATACGGACCATGGTCAGGTGCCAATGTGTTAATAATGTGAATATGAATTAACAGCATGTTTCCGTCTGTGTGTGTGTGTGTGTGTGTCTTTGTGTGTTTGTGCATGTGTGAATGTGTGTGTCTGTGTATGTGTGTGTGTGTTTTTACAGGGAAGGCACGTAATTACAAATAAACTCATTCTGGCGACTGTGTGGGAGAAGTTTTAAATACGTCATATAAAACCGAATTTATTTTAGTTGAATTTTTTCAGCTATTGTTATTCCAACAAATTGCTGTTTCATTGGTATTTTATTGGACTCTGGACCATTTCCATGGGATTTGAACTATGCTTGTGTGCAGATGTGGAAACGTTGAAGGCGTGCATGTATTGAGCTCTTTAGGGGACCAATAGTCCTCATAATGATAGGAAAACATTGTAGAGTGGAGATTCTTGCTGATTTCTGTGAGGTTTTTTTGGTTGTGTTTTGTTTTGTTTGGATTTGTTTTGTTTTGTATAGGACCACCTTACTGAGGAACAGAAATCATTAGGCTTCATGACACCTACATAAATCTTTCATGGTAACTGAAACATAACATAAACCTCTCTCTCTCTCTCTCTCTCTCTCTCTCTCTCTCTCTCTCTCACTCTCTCTCTCTCTCTCTCTCTCTCTCTCTCACTCTCTCTCTGTATATATATATTCCAGTGAAATGCAATGTAATCATGCTGGAATGTGGAATGGGGAAGTCCCTGATGGTCAGGCATCCCAATACTTTTGTCCATTTAAAAATATAAAACAGGCTTGTTGCAGTAAGTGTATTTATGTAGATTTGGGTCAGTTGTCCTTTTCACCCACAGCCAGGAGCCCACCAATTGCCCTACCACCCCCTCTCCAAATATTTGAATCTTCAAGCTCTCATTAAATTAAATCCAGGACTAGTTATTTAAATTTCAGTAAAGATTATTGTGTCATTTAAAAACTACATTTGTCTAAATGATCAGTAGTCCCAGTTGTCAATCAAAACTGACCACATAAGGACATAACATTACTTTAAGCATTTTAAATGTCAGTATTGATCTTTACAATCTCCAATTATTCACCAGAATAGCCCACTGATTTCGATATTGACCAAGATCACTGAAACTAACTGAAGCCATGATTGAAAATCCCTTTATTCTGCACCAAAGCCTGATTGTGTTTCCTTCAAACAGACGGTGCTATTATAGTGAACTGGAATGTAGATAAGTGATTGAAAGCTAATCTAATAAAGTGTGAGGATGTGAGAATGAATGGCCTCAGAATGTTACGAGGGCCTCAGTTTGATGGAAACGTGAAGACATCATGGCTGATATCTCACACGGGTTTGAACAAATGAGGAGGATGAAGAACTCCCCAGTATTTCCACATCAAAAGGCTTATTTTCAGTAAATTCATGGGGAACAATACAAAATAATTAATTTATTTTTAAATGGCTCATCGCAAAAAACATTTTTTTAATAAAAGAGCTTGGTGTATTATGTAAGTAGTGCTATTTAGGTTTAAAACCACATCACTCACTCCACGGTCCAAAGAATAAACCTGCATTTAACAGCGTGTACAGTGGTGACTGTAGTAGTAGCATGTGTGCTGTTGTAGGTTTGACAGTCTTCCGAATGGATATAATAGAACTTTGCAATCACAAGAATGGTGCAAAAAGAAGGCCCATGTCAATTTCAGACATTTCTTTTCAGGTGAAATGAGCAGTTTGCCTTTGTTTTACTCTTACAGCATGTGTCAGCAATACGCATGGTTTAAGTCTTAACAGAGACTTGAATGACAGCAAAAAACATCCTGTGATTATGCACATTTTTTACATACTCTGAAAAATAAAGAGGCCAAAAGGATCCTTTGGAGCAACCCCACCGTTGGTTACCTGAGGAACCTTTCAGCTGAGTGGTGTCAGGTGGGTTGTGGGTTTATTTAAAGAACCACTGAAGGGTTCTTTAAGAAGCTCTCCTTCCAGGGTATCACTCCAAAGACCTAATTTTGGCACCTTTTAAGCATTTAGACACAGTTTGCACAGGGTTTTTACACAAACACTCTGAAAGCACGTTTCTTTCTTGAGAGATCTTAATCCCAAGCATTTCTCTGTTTATCCATTTCTTGATGACATGCTCAAAAAAATGATCAGCTGGACCATAGCAGTAGCTCTGTGGGGCATTTCTTAAAACTAGATATTACAGTTTGTCAGAATTGTTAAAATCCTAAAATCTATTCTTACAGCAAAGCTGTAAACTCAATACAGATTAATCCACTCCTTAAACAATATTTACCTTGTTAGCCACATTGATTTACTGTTTTTGCAAAACTCTAAACACATTCTCATTTTTGTACAAAGCCCATGTATTACTGCAGTGCACCTTGATGCAGAAAGGCACACACGGGCTACAAAAGATGAACACAACTAATACAATTTTGTCATCATTAAACGCCACCACTCAAAAATGAGACTACATGTGTCCAGTGATGTGCAGAGCCCATTCAGTAAACAGGATATAAGCCAGGTGAAATGTATGGGTGCACTGGACTGTATTTTCAACAATGAAGCACAACGGCAGAAGAGGAAGTGGAGTGCATGGCAGAGGCATGGACAAGGAGGAAAAGAAGGATGAGGAAGACCAAGAACAAGAGCTTTAATTTTAGTGTAAATTAGAGCAGCCATCATAGATCATCGGGTTGGCATGACTATGAAGGAAGCAGGACAACGTGTACAACCCAATTATAGCAGGATCTCAGTGGCCTCCATAGCCAGGACAATTTAGAGAAAAACACAGGTAAAATGATTGGTCCCTGAAAGCAACAGTACAGTACAACTACATTCAGAAGGACATCTCAACAGAACTGTAGATGAAGGAAAACCTTTCCTTACACTACTATAGTATAGCACTGTAAGGTACAACATTAAAGAAAAATTATCAATACAGTACACCAATGACTGATGGCCATTTGAGGCTGCTAGGACATGTATTATCACAACAACAGGAGACTCTCACTGTTGATTCTGAAGCAATAAACAGTGCCTTTCCCCAATTTGCAATGTCCTTCAGTGTAACCAGATATGGGTGAAACAAGTCGACAGAGTCTTTGCTAAGATGTACATTTATAATAAAACTACTACATCACTAGCATATATACTGTATCAAGTCAAGTCAAGTCAAGTAGATTTTATTGTCATTTCTACCATATACACAGCACATAGTAAGAATGAAACAATGTTCCTCCAGGACCATGGTGCAACACAAGAGCAGAACAGAACAGAACACAAGTGCAAAACAGGACAGAACGAGCAACAATACTACTAAACGAGACAGAACAGGACAAGACATTTGTAGTGCAAATGACAATGACTACATTGAGAATAAGTACAGTATTTGACCAGTACTGTAGTTTAGCAGCAGAGATGTGGAAGAGTGCAAATGTATACTATACAAAGCACCACATAAACACAAGCATATGTTATACTAACACATTTTAAAGTGTGTAAAGCGAATGTTTGATTTGAATTCTATTGGACTCTATCTTCTGGGATGGAACTGGATTCTATCTGTTCCGTTGAGGAAGTGCCTGGCCAGCATGGTGGCAACATGGCCATATCTGCTGCCATAAAGGCCATCCAACACTCAACATCTAACAGTTCTGGTTGGTCTATGGTGTTTTGCTTGATCATGTGAAGGTAGAGAACCCTGTAATTCATTTGGGACAATTTGAGTTTTGATCATGGTCCAAGGTCCAAGGTCCAAGGATTTGCCCCTGTGATCAGAAGGTCGTGAGTTTGAATCCCAGGACTGCTCGCTGTGCCACTGAGGTACCCTTGAGCAAGGTATCATCCCCACATACTGCTCAATGGGCACTGCTCACTGCTTCACTCAGTGAATGGGTTAAATGCAGAGAAAGAAATTCACGCTGTGCTGTGGTGTGTTCACGCCTGACTATAAGGGGCCACTTTACTTTCTTTTTTTACACGTGAGTAGGTTTTCATAAGTATATGAGTACAAGTGCAAATATCATAAATAATGTAGTGTGTCATACACTGGCCAGCTTTGGGCATTGTCTGATAGCTTTGAGTCAATAGTTTGAGTGCAAGAAAAGTCAAAGATATGTAAATGTAGTTTAAATGATGGGTTTGTGTTTTGTGTTTTGAGAAAAGAGAACCTTTCGGGGAGTGTGTTTAAGCAATGCTAATGCTGCAGGGAACTGCACATCAAGGATTGCTTTAAATACTCTTCATTGTCATCTGACCATACAGAACATTTCTTGCACTGCATACTTTTAAATTGACCTTGTTGTAAATCACTGCATCTGACAGGCTATGGTAGCAGTCTTTTGATCAACAGCACCTAAATAACCAATAAACTTTCATTATAAACACAAGCTTCATAGTCTACACTCCAGCAAACTAAGCATGTATTGCCTAGTGGGTAAATGCTCATGTTACCTGCTCACACTCTATAAATAAAGGTTCCTAAGTGGTTCTTGACCTGGATATGTTGCTATTGTGAGGTTTTTGGCTCTTTTATTATGAAGAGAATAGTAAAAGGAAGCAAAAGAATAAGTTCAGCTCTGCACACTGCCTGTTGCTGATTTTTGTGCATATTAATCTCTGAAAACACTAAACCCCACGTAAACAGCAAACAAAAGCCGAGGCCCAAAAACAAGCCCGAGCTTGATGAAAACCAAGCACCTCTTGTTTGTTTGGTATTCAGCGTGGATGAAACATGTCCACTCATCAAAACGGAATTATCGGGTCATTAAGCTTCTTTCCACTTTCAATAATATTTCCTGTTTTCATATTTGCCGAGTGCAATGATGACACCACTGAACACACTCATTAGCCGGGGAGTCTGGAAGGAGCGTCCCTGTAATTATTAGGTGTGCAGATGATTGCGTTGGAATTGAAATTTTTATTCCAGCTGACTAGCCCAACAACAGGCAAAGTTGTGCTGTTTTCCATTAGACCTTACACCCCTCAGGATGGAAATGAGGACACACCGGCCAAATTACCGAGTCCGTCATGTTGCTTGGCACAGAGAACACAGACATTTCCAAGCCCTGCGCATGGCACGCCTGCCATTCGGGACAGTTAATACTGTACCATTCTGGGGGGAAAATGAACGAAACAAAAAAAAAAATAGAGCCAGGAACAAAGCCGATAGTGCACGGCTGAAAGGCAGATACTGTATCTCGCAATACAGTGACAATGAGTGTCAGCTTGACTTAGGGAGGGAGGATATTCAGCCCATTCAGGAGGAGACAGATTTCTCTCCCTAGCAACTGAGAGAGAGAGGAGGGAGAGACAGAATGAAAGAGAGAGAGAGAGAGAGAGAGAGAGAGAGAGAGAGAGAGAGAGAGAGAGAGAGAGAGAGAAAGACAGAGTCAACAAATAAAGACTGGCCTTGGATTAGAAAAAAAAAATAAAATAAAAAAATTAAACCAAAATCACGTCTTAGATAATAAAAACCAATTGAGTTCAGCCTATTAAAAGGTTTATACCCCGTACTCATACTTGCCTGCAGCCAAGAGAAAATTAACAATCTGGAAAAGTAGAAGATGATAGGAGGAATCTGTTAATCTACTTTTGTTATACCACCCATCTTATTTTTAACAAATGCTCATTTACAACAGATTATTCCTGCATTTGAAATTCTGTGATATGATAGCAAATAATCTGCAGTGCTGCTTGCTGTAAGCTCATTACATTTGTTTACTTTTGGGAATTAATGGGGGTTGAGAAACATCCCAAGAATGTACAATGTCTGGTCAGAAGTGGCCCATGTTACGATCACCATAACCATCCAATAAACACTGAGTACAGCGTACTTAACCATAACTTTCCTTAAAACAGCCAGTAAAAGACGTAGTTTATCAATCATGGTCATGTAATACTCTTCAACCCCGGAAAATATGATTCAGCTTAAAAAAGTATGAAATCCTTTCAAATAAGAGTCCATCGATCTTCTAGTAGTAACTTATTAACTGAAGTTCAAAGAACATTTTAAGGCAACCGGGCTCAATTTTTTTTTAAAGAATTACGACATGAAGCGCTTTTACAATGACAGTTACAGAAATAGCTCTTTTTAACCTTCACTGTCTATACTGAAGCATAGCTTCCCATTTAGAGCTCACGACAAAATGACTGGCCTGACATCTGAATATAAAGACAAGCTGTCAAATGAAAACGTGCCACACATCCAAAGATTCCACTCCGAGGAGCTGAAGCAGGCTTTAAGTTTTACTGTCCATGACAAAGCCGTCATGAATTATGTCCTCAAAGCTCGATGACCTTGTTTCATCCACGAACACGAGCAATGAATCTAACTGCCCCTCTCTAAATCTGTTTCTCAGCCAAAGACTCCAGAATCGGAGGTAAAGGATAAACCTTAAGACATGGCAAATTATACCTTTCAGCTTAATTTGACATGCCAAGAGACATCAGTTGGCCTGCACTCGCTCTTGCTCTACATTTGGGCTGTTAATTAAAAAAAAAAAAGACAGCAACATGCAAAAACAGTCAAATCAGTCATTCTGTTCACTATTATGAAATTTCATGCTCTCTGAATTTCAAATATTTCACTTCATGGTATCCAATATATTTGAATTCCTAAATATATTCACATTTTTAAATATTTCAATAAAAGTTACACATGACTGTAATTGATGGTTATACTATAAATGTCCAGAACTTTTTTGCAAATCCGTAACACAATAACAGAAAAGTCAAAAACAAGGTAATTTGGTGTGATTTTTACAGCTAGCCTTGAATTTTAGTAGTCTTTAAGAAAAACAGGTGAAATTGCAAAATCTCTAATTTAATATTGTAAAATTGGGAATTTTTTTAAAATTCTATTCTATTATTATTATTGTGTCCCTACAAACCATAATTTTTGACATCGCATCATACCTACTTGCTAATGCAAGATGTCTGATCATTTTATCAATTCATAGTTCAATTCTTCAGTATACTGAGAAAGAGTGAGACAAAAATGGGCTTGTTTTGAACTATCGATCTTGCACACCCATCAAATTTTTTTAAACCAAATTTCCAACCCCAGACTTCCAGCTCCTCAGACCCTGCTGTCTCCTTGGATAATGAGCTTCTTTAAATGCAGCCAAATAAATAACCAGGTGGGTTACCTGAAAATGTGGGGGTATTTTTAATTTTTTTTTTTGACAGGCCAACTTCAGTTTCGCTGGCAGCTTGGTGGCATAATCACAGTTGCTCTGAGAGCGCGGCATGAGAACAGGGCAAAACCAAAGCTACAGGAGCCTGTGAAGCGGACTGGCCTTTTGGTTCTCTGGAATAAATTGGTACCATATGGTGCGATGACAGGTTCGCTCAATCTTCCACGTACCTGAACAGCACATTAATCATTCTGGGGTGGATATTCCTTTCCCTTTCATCACGCTGGAATTTCCAAATAGGCCCGTCTTAATTCCTTCACACATGGACGAAATTTGTATACATGTAGAGTAGATCTTCAGCTGGGCCAGCTTACGCAGACTTCACTGCCACTCATTTTTCATATTTCAATCCATCCAGATGAAACAATCTTTACACCTGCTATTATTATGACCTGCTCTTTATTTTCCCAAGAATTTCTTTGATTTTTTTTCCCCAAATGAAAAATTGAACAAGTCTGGCAGCTTCACCTACCTCGCCCTGCACTGGGGGGCATGTCCCCTCTTTGCTCTGTGTCCCCACTTAATGCAGCCCACCAGAAAAAAAGAAAAAAACACCCTTCAGTGCTTTGATGAATTAGTCTTATCTTAGTTCTTGAGCATCCCGATAGTGATTTGCATTGATTAGTTTTTCTTGACTGGTTACATTAAAATGTTTGTGTCCCCACTGGACGAAGGCAGTGTTCAAGAGGACCACTCATGGGGTCAGAAGGCTGGGAGCGGTAAGAAAAACAAGGAGTTGCAGCACCCCCTTCATGCCAAAGGTGAAACATCCAGGCTTTTGACTGTGCTCTCCTAAAAAGAAAAGGTCCTAAATGATTATTAGCTGTAAATGATTTCATTCATAAAGGAATTATATTGCAGAACCTTAGTGTGGAGGTTATTTCAACTTCTTCACACTCTCAAGGTTTCTCAAGGCATCTGCTGCAAGGTTTTTCAACATTTGTCCCTCTGTGGAACCTTTTTTTTGGTGCTTTTTTAAGAATGTACTTGAAGGGCTAAGTGTGGGAATCTGAGGCCATGTTTTTTTTAAATATACACCTTGTGAAATAAAATTGTGCTTTTTGTCTCTATATTTCCCCGCGAGACCACAAAACTGAGAGTAAGCAAACATATTCACCCCTCTGAAGGAATTTTATCAGTGGAGGGGAGCAGAAGTTGCAGACGACAGGCAGCTAAATACAAGATCCTTAAATATTTCTGCCTCAATTTCTGCCATCTGAATGGCAGCTGTAACAATCCAGTGCATGCATTAGCTTCTCCAGTCTCCCTCGCACTCACTATAATAATCCTCTCAAGAGACGTGGAGACAACTTTAACCTTGCATTTCCTTCCCCACCACGAGGAAGACACATATTGCTCGCCTGTATTTTTTTAAATATTGACAGCCAGTCTTTCTCAAGTGAAAAAAAACAGTGTACGGTTTCAGGCGAACGCCCCGCTGCTGAAATATGTTCTCGTTATTGCAATCAGGTTACACAGCCAGCTGAGCACATAAGTGAGCTGCTTAGCCTCATTCTGAAGAGGACGATCATGCACGTTAATTGACATGAGGCGTTGCTCTGCGCCACAGCTCGAATATGGAACTTAACATATGCATCTCCTCACATTAGGTCACTCAGCCTGGGATAAGACCAACACCCTCCCTTTACCTGCTCGAGGTTCAGCCAGGCCTTATTTCAACACTGCTGACCTGTTTTTTACATCAGAAAATGCATTTCCAGCCAAACAGACAATCTTATAAACTCTTTTTTGTAATGAGCCATACATCTGAGGACACAGAAGCATATATTAATCTTTTTTTTTTTTTTATATCATTTAAACTTCTAGGTTCTTTACATCCACATCACATCCCTCTCAAAGAAGCTTCTTTGGAACAGATGGGTTCTTTCATAGCATCATTCCAAAGAACACTCCCATCCTCTTTCTTTTTCATTTGAACCAATTCACTGATAAAATATCAACAAAACTGATTAATGTTGATGATGTTTAGGTAGACAACATATTGTATAGATTCCTTTTTTTCATTTAGTCCATAATTCATAATAGTGGCCAGATAAAAAAGTCTTTATTTTAAAAGTCTCTAATGTAGCGGCAAGCTAATAAAGTATTTATTTTTTACACCATGGAGAAAAACACACATAGTAACATACTGAGCAGACTTACCGCCATATGCAAATGTCTCAGCACTCCTGAATAAAAGGATATTTTGTTGAGTGAAAACAAGAACACACCCTCTGTGGGGTCTTAACACAGTAGTTTATTTGCTAAATGTAACATATAAAAAATGTACTGTATGCAAAAGTAATAGCATATAACATTACATACATTTTTTCTCAATGTACCCTCAGCTAATAAATTGTGCTAAAATTTGCAGACAAATACACCTTTGGCATATTTTGTTTCCTGTACCAGGTGTATTACTTATTTTCTTTTTATTTGTTCACACAACTTCCAAACTCAACTAGCCGGAGAATATGCATAATATACTCATTTCAAAATAAAAGTCTAAAGATTTCTAATTGAAAATGAACTGTTGCAGGGGTTGAGAGTAATACACAGTTTCAGTCATTATGTGTTTTTTGTGGTTTCATTTTGAGCAATTTTGGACAGCAAGTTTGTACTGCAGGTAGATGTGTATAATAGACTGGAAAGAGGGTAATTTTACTTGAATGTACTTGTTTCATGTGTGCGCCATGACCACATGAATAAAATATATTAACCCAGCACAATGTTGTCCTCTGGCTTACCTTCCTTTGACAATAAGTGTGCTGATGTACTATATTTAATTCATGTACAAACAATGTACTCATTTTTTGTACTCAGTTTTGGAACTTTGATTTCTAAATGTTGCATAACAACATTGTACTTTTATTGTCTATTCTGGCTGACTCTCTAGATAAAAAAGTGCTTATTTATACGATTCTTTTTTTATTGAAATCTGTGCCTCGCTGAGGTGCTCCTGACAGAGCAGATGAAGGCAGACGACCTCTCCCACGTGTCCTGAACAGATTAGAGTTAGGGTAGAGACAGCAAGGGGGACAAGGGGTCCACGCTACAAATGAAATAACTCAGTGCTATGAAAGGGGCGTTTTTTCCTCTTGCTGCAAATGTACAGGAGATTCATGGGCACCCGGCTTGGGCTCTGAATAAAACATAACTCTTGATAATTGGCTGGGGCAATGTTTTCTTTTCCCCCACTCGCCCTCATTGATAATTTTCTCCTGGAGCCTCAGCCCCCTTTTCTCCACAAGATCAAAGTCACTGTCACACGCCTCCAGTGGAGAGACATGCAGCCATGTCTACCCTGCAATATTTTATTCCTCAATGCATGATTAAAGAATGCATACTGGGAGGTGGGGAAGATGCAGAAGAGGCGGTGAGGGAGGACCAAGATGGGGACTCCTTTTTTTTCGATTTTTGACCTGGATACAGTCAATTGTACAGTAGTGTGTGTAGGCATGTGCTTCTTTACATTAAATCAGGTGAGCTACTAAAGGAATTTCATAGCACTTCGTAATGTTTGGAGTACATGGAGGAGAAAGCTGGAACCAAACCTGCATTCTTCCAATCAGCTCAAAGAACATGAACTAGTTTACAAACAAAACAAATATTGATGCTTCCTACTGCTTTCTTGTTTATTTAGTCTCAAGTTACCTTGTGCTTTTGCTGCTGGCACAAAGACTCATTGCTGAGAAAAAATGACTTTAAACAGTTTGTACAGGTGAGACAGACTTTGCGCAGCGCTGTATATGCTGAGCAGGTCCACAGGAGGATTGGGCCATTAAGGTTAACATCCATGACTAATTAGTTGTTGTCTGAATGTTTTGAGACCAAAAACTATTATTTATGTATATTTTTAAAAAATCTGACATATACTCCATTCTTCCAATCCAAGCAACTATAATACAATTCCAAATTCCAAGGCATTCTATAATATAAACTTAATATGATTTCAAATGATAATCATATAGATTTGAATTGTTAGCACATGTGATGTTGTTACAATTCAAACAATTCAAGATCATTGGGAAAAGTATCTTAAAAAATGAAAATATACAACAATTAAAAATAAAGATAATAAAAAATACTTTTTCCTTACATTTCCTTCAGCAAAATCACTAATAAGTTTTTTAAAAAAGATGGAAGTCTTCAATCTACTTTTCTAACAAAGGATGTGCAAAGAACATTTGCCCTGTATTTTACAAATATTGTTTTAATCTTTTTTTCATTGAAAGTGTATCTTTCTTTTCAGGAAAAAAAAACATTTTTCACTCGTTCTGTTTCTTCCAATAGGGAAGTTCTGCGACGGGCAGCTTTTTTCAATTTGTACACGGTGTGTTCTGAAGCAGACGGCACATCTTATGGGCTCACTAAAGTGTACACTCCTCTGGTCCCCGGGGCCCAGTGGCACTGGTGCAGAAGAAGTGAACTGCAGAGGAACCCACTGTTTAGCAAACATTCCTACTGTGAAGAGGAATTAATAATTCAAAGCCATGGACCAAGGCAACCTCATTTTACTGCTCCACAAAGGACTGGTCATCAGCACGACGCTGCTTTACACGCGCTCGTCCCTTTTCCTGCTCCGGACAAAATCTGTTAATTTAACATTGATTACATGAGTCCAGCTTGCCAGGGGGCTTTACAGTCGTGTTGAGAATTAGCTGTTTCTGTCCTAAAGCAGATGGTTCATCTGTCCTGCTGTTGTAGCACAATATGTCCTGTAATGTTTTCAGGCACAGAAGTTTATTTTTAAATATACATAAACTAATTAACTACATAAATAAAGAAATACAATATAGAAATTTGTCAGTTTTTAATTTACAATTTTAATTTACAGTGTATCCACTGCATAATAAACTGTATAACATGTACATCTACTCTAATTTACATCTACATCTAATTTACTGTATAACCTAATCTACTGCATAATGCACTGTTCAAGCTACTGTATCTGATCATATTTTGTATATTTTGTATATCTACTGTGCCTAATCAACTGTATTAAACTTAATATAAACTACTGTATAGCCTGTTTGTCTACTGTATATAATCTACTTTATAACCTGTATATCTATTGTATGTAATCTACTGCATAACCTGTATATCTACAGTTTCTAATCCACTGTATAACCTGTATATCTATATTTGGGGGGAGATTTAACTGGTGTGGTTTATTTTGAATTTCGATTTATTTGTGATTCCTTGGGTTTGCTGTGGATGTGTGTGTGTCGTGCACAGGTGTTTTAATTTATCTCCTAGTCATTGACTGGTGGATATCTGCTGAATCTAGTCTATTATATCACCTGCATACCCTATGCATATAAGACACTGAATAACCTTTAGGCCCACTCTATATTATATTGCTTAACCTGCAATTCAATCCGTATAATGCCAGAGTGGTACGGAATCCATCAGCAGGCCAGCGCCCCACTACCGCTATCTTGTCTACTGAATAATCTGTTTGTCTACGTACTGTAGAATTTGTATATTGTATGTCATAAGAAAATCATGCCACAAGAAAATCATGCCACATCTGGACCAAAACAAGTGGCACTAATTTCCTTACAACTGTGCTTAAGACTTACGACTGTAGCAAACAGATTAGAAAAAAAAAACAGCTAAACTCACATGAGCATCTTACATAACTCAATTTTTCCAATGAAAACTAAGCTGATGAAGAAATTATGCAGCGAGTAGCAGTCCCATCAGGTGCAGAATAATGCGGTGCACCTCAGCGTGCCCAGTGACAGAGAACAGACAGGACTAGTGGCCCATTTTCCTCATGTCAGACAGCGCCATATGGCAGCCACTCACTTGTGCTTCTTAGTTGCATTCGAAACTGGATTTGTATGCAGGCATAATGGTGATCAGCGTTAATTAAAAACACTGGGGGAGTAGAGGAGGGTAGCAAGTTCATAGAGTGAACACTACAAAAACATAGTCCCAAAGGCCTTGATGCTTAATGTAAGGCAAGTCCTTGAAGGCAAAGCGAGTATCAAGGACAGCAAACTTTCTGACTTGCTGTCACACCGGACTTTAAATAGCACAAAAGCACAAGCTTTATCACTTGGGTATAAGTTTAGTTAGGCTCTTGATAGTAATATGTGCAAAATCTGCTAAGGTGAGGAGAGAATATGCAAATTTATCATGCAAATTCGGAGACGTGATCGATGCTTGCTTGAGTTTGCAGAATTCTCTGTCCATAAAAACTTTTGTGCTTGAAACCAGTGAAGCCGAATGTAAAGGTGCAGCTTGTACCTGTTCAAAACCACCAAAATCCATCAGAAATAGGTCAGTCCTATTTTCACTGGATCAAAGTGTGAAACAGAAGACAAAACCAATCAGCATCCACATGGCTGAGAAATTGGACAGGTGATGACACTTGTTTTCTTAGGAACACTCTTAAAAACAAAGGGACAGAAAAGGGCTTCTTTGGAGCAACAGAAAATCACATGGTTCCCTAAAGAAAATGTAAATAGATGTTTTGTTTTTTAGCATCATTCTTAAGTGTGAAGAACCCTTTCAAAAACTGTAGATAAAATGTATATAACCTACTATATAACCTCTACCTCTGCTGTATATAATCTACTTTATAATTTGTATATGTACTGTATATAAGCTACTATATAACCTGTATCTATACTGTATATAATCTATTATATAATCTGTATATCTACTCTATCTAATCTACTGAATAACATCCATTGTTTAATCTATTGCCTATCCTGTACATCTATTCTGTTCAACCCACTGTTTAACCTGTATATGTACTTTCTCTTCTATGTTGTATAATCTTTAAACCAAAGGGACAAAAAAGGTTCATTGGGGTCATAGAAACGCAACAGAAAGTCACACATGATTCCGTGAAGAACCTATAAATAGATGTTTTTTCAAGAATCATGCTAGAAAACAAAAAGTGAGTGAGTGAAGAACATTTTCAGAGAACAATGTTTTTCCTAGAACTGGAAGTCTAATTTTATAACTATGTGGAAATGTGTAACATATCACGAGTTCTAACTGGAGGTGCAGATCTTTTCAGGATTCAATGTTTGATATTTTATAAATATCCGTATTATAAAAGTGTGGGTTTACATTGTTCTACAGTGCTCTAATTATTTTATTATTTGATTTTAATCCCTGCATTAAATTACAGAATATTTTATTAGATACACAGACTGGCTTGGTTGGCATAAATAAAAGTTATCCAGTATAACCTCATCTGCCTGTGCACCTCTAACAAAACAAGTCCAGAAAATCACAGCTTTAGTGTGGGTGTGTCTATAGCATAAGCCACTCCCCACCCTGGCCTTATTACTCTTATAGGCTGCAAAAGGCTTCATAGTTTTAATCACACTCAGTGGATTCTATGAAAGCTGGCCAAAGGAGGACACTCGAAGGAGTGGAACATACTGTTTTGAGATTTACACAGTTACACAGTGCATCAGAAAGGCTGGTATTTTTGGTTTGTGTTTTTGTCAGAAGTGGGTAATGTCAATATTATTACCTAATATTATGTAGAATTGTAAAGGTCAGTCTTTTCTCTGTTAGGGCTTGATGTTCATGTATTTATGTAAGTATGAAACTGAAACATTCTCTGTATCCATTTCATTGAACAGGTATAGTTATTTATGCTCATGAGGGTCAATTCTGTGCTAAACAGGTTTGGATAAAGGTAACTATAGTGTTTCTAGACTCGATTTTTGCCCAGACTCATTTACTTTGATACATCTATTATTAGCAGTCACTCTTCCAAGCCTTGGCGTCTGAATGCCATGGACAGCCATGAGGCACCTAAATTTTTAACCAAATCCTTTTGTACTCAAACAAGTTAAATATTAACCAGTGCTTCATATGAGAAAGTTTTTTTTTCTGCTATTAATTGAGGATTCACCATTGCTCAAGCTGCGTGAAATCCTTTTTGACTTCCTTCCATTTGCCTGGAGGTTAGATCGTTTTTTTTTTTTTTAAACACATCTCGGCACAAGGAGACCATGGCTAACAGGTAATCTGTCTAATTACATCGTCAGAGGGGTCGCACAGTTAAATATTTAAGAACCTTCATGACCTCTATTTCACCCTCCCTGTGTAGGGCTGCTCCAGAGCCCCAGCGCTCACTCTACCTCCATTAGCTCATGTCTTCATGCCCAGAGGAACTTGACCGTAGTGACAGGCAGTGCGGGGATTGCTGCTGAGCTGAACGCCTGCACTCTCTCCAGCCTCACTCTACAGCGGCAAACAAACACTGTACACGCACACACACATACAAACGCACACACACACACACACACACACACACACACACACACACACACACACACACACACACACACACACACACA
>JBBPDC010000038.1:12824307-12835106 GCA_037974485.1 Hemigrammopetersius urotaenia
GTGTGTGTGTGTGTGTGTGTGTGTGTGTGTGTGTGTGTGTGTGTGTGTGTGTGTGTGTGTGTGTGTGTGTGAGGTGTGTGTTACTATGTCGAAAAAAATGTCAGTCAGATGTCAGTCAATGTCAGTCAAATGTGGTGCAAATAATTTCAACCATTTAATATGACTTTGTTCATTGGTAATGAAAACGTGAGATTCTGCTGGTGTGGGTTTCCTCTCTTTCAGTGATGTAAGTGTGTATATCTCCTTCTGGAGAATCTGATAAACACAGTATAATACTGACCTTATCATTCAAACTGCAAAGTGATCATTGGGCCAATTATTGAGTAATTAGTTTTAATCAAGTAATTGTGACATCTCTAACCTTAAGCATTATCATATTTTAAACACTATTATTTAGTACCTACTGTGAAACTAATTCTTCTTAGAGTGTGGGCCCACACACAGGCCCCTAGAATCTGAAGGGTTAAGCATCCACCCTTATTATTGTTTCAGTTTTACAGTTAAATCATAATCACTGGAATATTACTTTCTGAATCAAGATACAGACAGTGAGTAATAAACTCAAAATGAGACTTCTTTTTTTTCTTTCTTTTTTTCACAACGGCTATGATATAAGGGCTTCAAACGGTAACGACAGGACGCTGAATATGAGTTTGAAATATAGACGCTTAATTTATGAGGTGGCGAGCTGTCCTCAGACGAGCTTTTTATGTTCCATCCAAGAGAAATTTGCCACTGCTAAGGGATTATTCCAATTTCTGCGATACAGACAGGTTACAGAAATATTCATGCTTTAAATGCCATTGAGTCTGTCATATTCCAAACTTTATCTCGGTGGGTTTGAAATGAGAGATGACCTCCTGAACGCACGGAAATCAATCATCCTGACAGACACACCACTTATTCTTTATTACCCCCATATCAAAACCACTGAATTATTGCACAGGGCCCTTTTTTCCCTCGTTTCTTTTAATGTTGACTTGAGAAATATTTTTATTATGATCCGTCTAATCGTATTTTTCATCACAGAGAGAAGGAAAATTAGTAGTTGTGTCTTCACAGCTTACCTTTACTCACAGCTCCACCAGGGAAACAAAGAAATGTGCAAAGAATTCGTAACAGCGCCGACAATGTTTCTAATTCAGTGGCTTTAAAACTGAGGGCTTTGCTCGGGTGGGCTCGGCTCAGACCACAGGATGAAACCAGAGCTTAAGCTCATTGGTATCACCTTTCAATGGACATTGTAATGCACATTCAGTTCAGACATTACTGGGGAAATTGCCAGACTACTTTCTTGAATCCTCTCACACTAAAAACAAAAGTTCCTGAACGGTTTGGAACGGTTTCTAGTGCAGGTTTTAGAATTTTAAGTTCTACTACACACTCAGAAAGCTTTGATCGAGAGGGTTCCCCAAAAACAGGCTTGAAAAAAAGATTTTTGAAAAGGTTCTTCACACATATACATAAATTGACAAATAATGTTCCTAAAGCCATGTTGCTGTAACATGGGTGGAGCCTTGGGCTTCATTCACAATAAAGACAGCCCCATCACCCATCACAGAGGATTTTTCTGATCCAATAATCTATATAGCTTAATTTGAGCTGTTAGTCTCTGTATTATGCTCAGTAATAGCCAACGCTTGATTTAAGGGCCAATAATAAATCACAAGACTTTATCACTATGACATGTATCACAAAGTAATTATTTTAGGTTTGAAGAGTTGACACAACTAGGATGATTCAGTACAGAACTTTGTAAATTACTCTGTCTTATTTAATGGATTTTTACAACCTGAGCTTTTTACACTCCGTACCAGAAAATATATACTTATACTTCACCAATCCACATGAAACTTGCTGTGATCGTAGTCTCATAATAGCTGATACAGCTGATAAGAGATTTGTGTCTCTAAGTGGATATGTCCATTTGTTCTTCATCCCATTGAAGTGGGCTGGACACAGATTACTTTTTGGGTGATAGCTTGACAATGATAATCAAAAATTTGGATATTTGTATGGCAAGTTGAGCTGTCGGAGGCATATTACTCTAGTTCACTTTGATTCATTTCTGGAGAAGGGAGTGCAGCATTAATGTTATTTTAACGGTTTAATATCAGAAACTATTTTCACGGCCTGGCCTTTAAGGGGTAACAGATAAATATACATATACGTATTTATACAAATGAATGATACATAAAAATGGGGATATTGAAAAAATATAATAATGGGGTATCTTTAAAATACAATAATAAACGTAAATGCAATGTGTACTCGCAGCTTTATTAAGAGCATTTTCATACAAGTTTTTTAAAATAATTTTTCTGTGCAGCCCGCGGACCGGTACCACATAACCCACGGCCCGGTACCGGTCTGCGGCCCGGGGGTTGGGGGCCACTGGCCTAGACAACCACCACAGACATGTCTAATATGTGTAATGTCTAGCAAATGTGGGGGTCCATGGAACTTTATTCCACACTGGTCAATGGTATGAAAAAATGCTTTTGACTACTTGTTTTAATTGTTGTTGTATGCCATGGTGTGAAGAACCCTTATTGGCTCCCTTTTTTTTTTTCAAAAGAACGTTGGCGCCAACCTGATCCACTGAAACATGATACTCTGAACAGTAAACACCCCTAAATGTTTCTTGGCTTGGACACACAGTTGTAGGAAACTCTGAAAAGGGAGTGGCGCCTTTATATCACAGGTCGATTCTTTAATCTAAAAAGGATCTTCATACGTATATGTTTACAAAATATGGTTACAAAATTGTTTTGTTTTTTTTACATAAAAAAAGGTTCTTTAAGGAATCAAAAATGTTCTTCTTTGGCACTGATCCAAAGAAGCCCTTCAGCAAATTCATTTGTAGGAGTGAACATGCAGACAGCACGGGGGCTTATTGTGGAGGCTAGATCTATACATGCAGAATACATGGGATTTCAGAAGAGTACAACAGAAAAGCAGTGATGACTGCGGTTCTCCAAGGGGTTTGGCTCTGCGAGGAGAACTAAAAAGAGGACAAAAATGTTTTTCGGGCTGCTGGTGAAAGCCTGTCAGGCAAAATTCCCTCCAAGAGCATATCACCTCCCAAATCCGCTTAGACAAGGGTGCAACAAGCCGTCTGAGGACGCTGTCAATCAAGCCCAAGACGTTACCTCTTCAGGGGAGTTCCATTCTGCTGTCACACTCGGGATCCTTTACAAAACACACTCTTTATTGAAGGGAGACTTTCACTGTCCTCCAGAGTCGGGGCGAGAGATATTTGTGTTTCAAAGCATTATTCTCTCACTTTGCACTGACCATTTTCTATCCAGTGAAATAAAAATGAAATAAAAAATATGAAGATTGGAAGTACTGAAGAATAAATATAGTTTTCAGAGACTTTTTCGCGGCTGTGACGGATTTCTATTACTGCGGGTAAATAGATGGAAATGTGAAGAACTTTGAATGGGCAGTCATAATACTCAAGTCATCACGGTCTTCGCCCAAGGTGTGTTATTTTTAATGGTTTCCTCAATTATTTAGAATCCCAATAATATTCGAGATTAAAGTCTTTCCTGATCTGAATAAGACATTAGATTAATAATAGATTGCAGGAGACAGTATAACAGAATTTCAACAGGGAAATGACTTCCAATGGCAACAATCTCTCGAAGTAAATCCAACAAGGGCATGGCTTGTCCTTTTCTTTTGGACAAAAAAGTAGGAAGACGAGTGATGTGACAGTAGATTTGGTGTGAGAAGGAACGCAACATGTTTGAGTGTAAATTCTGAGCTGTTTTGAGTGCCAGATGCCAAGAGAAGAAGGGCTTGGCTCCATGTCAATGTGACCAAATCTCAATCCAGTATTTCTAACCAGAAATAATGATTTTTACATGGACCTATAATGTGTGGAGGGCACGGAGCAGATGGTCAGATGAAAATTGATGATAGGTTTAGGAGTCATTAGTAATATTCTCTCCAGCAAGAGAACTGCTGAGCAGCAGAAAGACCACAGCATTTTGCTTCGCTTGCGATCCTCTGGCTTAAGGCGAGTTCCTCCTGGTGTCTTGCTGTTCTGGATGCCTCAGTTATGGCATCGGAGGAAGGTAGTTTTACTAGACTTGGTGTGGATAACATCTGTAGTTTTTTCAGCAACATTAGCCCCCTACAAATCACTGCTTGCCATCCATTACCACCAGACAGGACTTGCGGCGGAGAGTCCGCTACACAGTTAAAAACAAAAAAAAAAGTTCCTAGAAGAGTTCTTTGAGGGAGGAACCATTTTATTCCCCTAACAAATGAACAAATGAGAGAGTACAAAAAAATCTTCTTCGTCACGTTTATTCTCAGGTCTGAAGTTTGTGGGCTGAGGGATGAGGCTCGAGAAAAGTCAAAGGTTTGCAGCAGGTTCTCTTGAGATTATGAAGGGGGGGAGGTAACAGCACGCTGAGGATTCTGGGTATGGTGGAATCCCCATGATGACTTAAAATTACAGTAGGTCAGATTTTTCTTGAGTTTCAACATTTCCATTTCAAAGGAAGACCCGATTAACGGCCATCATTAAACCTTATGAGTTACAGCTGCCAGTAGCATAGAGTAATCCGATCCTCGTTATTTCTCCTTTGTAGCCCACTGAATAAACGGGGAAATTCTGTCTCCAGTGTGCGATCTGAATTTTCAACTGATACCTCATTTGTGTTCATATGTATGGAGATATTTTGTTACAATCTGAATTTGATGAAAAGTGGCTGCAGCAAAAACTTTGACCATATTTTTGACACTGTTGAACAAAAAAGTTGGACGTGCAGGCTTAGACCTGTCTGTGTAGATTGTAAACTGCATGTGAATGGAATTAATTTACTGTATTTTAGAGTAGGGAATTAAACACATATAAACTGGTTTGAACTTATATTGTAGCATCAATCCCACTAGGAGATCTGTGATACCACAAAGCTCAAAGAAATACTGAAAGTCCATTTGATTTCCTATAGAAACAGATGATTATGGCAGTTGTAGACAATCTTATATTAAACATCAAACCAGTAATTTTTGATCTACATTTTTTGGGGGGTTAAACACACATTGTCTTAGGAGAGTCGGTTTAAAAACCTTAGAACCTCAGATTGGATGACTGATGTTTGTTAATTATTTTGTTGTACTAGCAAAACACCCCATCAAAACGAACACTTATGATTAATGTGTTGCAGAATAGTGTTTAATGGCAGATTAGGCATGGTTATGCGTGGCCTCATCTATTTTCTCCATCTCATTATTTCCTCAATGATGGCAAGAAGCAAGTTTATTTGTGTGATCTAAATGGTTTATTGATTCGTGTTTGTGATGGGCGAGTGTCTCTGTTGCACACAGCCAGGGAGCGAGTGATGACTTCATCGATAAGAGTGATGTTCTCTCACTTTTGGGAGGCTTTTTAAGAGTGTGCATGCTGCACAATGTTATTTCACTTTAAGTGTTTCTAGAGGCCTGCTCATAAATTAACAGGGAACATCTTCAGTGGTCTGTTCAGTGTCTGTAATTCCATTAAGTAGTTAACGTACAGGTATTTCCCAGGAGTGCTTTGTCCCACAGTGCTAAATACAGCGTTCCCGCCTGTAACCCACTTCTCATTGGAACACAGTGCAAAAGTTGCACCAGAATAAGAACCCAGTCTATGACATTCTAGTGCCATCTACTGTTAATAAGCACATTATCATTCAGATGCACGCGTTCAGTGGGGAGGGATGTTGCACCTTAGAGTAATTATACAGTATAATTGAAACCTAATATAATCGGTGAACTCTCTAGTAATTATTTTGACTGAAATCACACTGAGGCCTTTTGCAAACTTTAAACATTAGATAATGCTGAACAGAGCATACATCTACTAGATAGGATTCACACAGTTAATCAAACTACTCTGTACCCTTAAAGGCACAACATGGTCCTTAAAGTCCAATTGGGTGCCTTACATTAGTTTTAAATATGTTCTACAGTCACTTTCCCAAGGGTAAGGTTCATACTTCTTCCTTTTCATAACTTCATTTTTTTTTTCAGAAGAAAAATTAAATTAAAAAGCCTGAAGTCAAGACGGGTGTATGAGTCAATGCAACTTAACACAGTACAATTATGTTCCTGAAGAAGATACTGAAAGATGTACCCCTGAAGGGAACCACCCCAGTGACGCTGTTTGTACCCTTAAACGTTTGTCATTATGGAAGTTATTAGTCCACTTTTTCTCATCTCACCATCTCTCACTGTGCTCCCCTCTTAGAAATGTGCCAAAAAGGATTCTATGGAAAAATGCCACTTTCCCTAAAGCAGTGGTTCTCAAACTGGGAGGCCGCAGGGAGCTCTAGGGGACTATGGCAAAGTCTCAGAAGTTGTATCTTAGTAATTTTTAATTTAGTTGGTTTATAAAATCTGCTTTGGCCATTCGTAAAACAGTGGCAGTATCATAGACGTGAGCCAAGTCTCTAGTATGAGAAGGTCAGCATTAGCTGTGGAGAAAGCTAGCAGAATGGATAACGTTCTTGAGGGCGGGTGAAAGGGTGCCAGTGAAGGGGTTTGGGGAGCAAAGAAACTATAAAATGGACTAGAAAAACTGCCTGCCCTGAAGAACTTTTTAATTGGTGGTTCATTTGCTTTCATTTTAGAGTACCTTGTTGTATATAAGAACAGGGCAAACGTTTCAACGTTCTGACAATCTTATTGCTGTTGTGTTTACATCATTAAAGCGCTTTTCAAACAGGATCCTTATGGTCAGTATTTCTACGACTACATAGAAAAGATTTAGACCAATTATAGCGAGTCTGTAACCAACACTCAGTGTACAGAAACTGGTAGTGTTTTCTATGTCATCCTATAATGACTTATTATTAATGTATTCATTCATTACTGCGTAATATGTATTTGGTCAAATTGTAAAACATTATTATATTTTAAGCCACTACAAAACCTCAGAAAAAATAGATTAGCATGGATAGCATGGATTGTGAAAATGTCCTCAAGTATTATATTGTTTCTATTACCCACCCTGTACGGCACGGGGTGTTCTTAATTTGGCAGGTTGGCCACATGGCTGAATTAGTTTTAAACACAAACTGCTTCAAAGAGCTCAGATTTGTGACAGAATGAACTAGATGTTGGTATCTGTATGGAATCAAACATCTTCTTAAAAGAATAAATACTAACTAATGCCCTGAAGCAACTTTCCATGCCATGGGCTGTGTTCCTATAATCAGCAACAGGCAACAAAGCAACTAAAGGTTATTGCAGCTTTTGCTGATCATGGAAGGACCTTAAACACACCGTTTTACTCCACCAGCCACCATCAGAGCACAAAGGCGTCACTGTTATCAAACCTGTCTTCAGACAGGAAGCACTTAAATTCAGGAGTAAAAAAATGTACACTTGACAAGTCTCCAATGGCAAAACTACCTCAAGCACAAAATAATCAATAAAGTCAGCTCCATACATATACAAGGGAATTCCAGCCTAGCAATTGCCATCAGTCATAAGTCGTATTGTAGATTCAGGTACTCATTTGCATGTCATTATCACAGATTAACATACATTAACATATATTTTATGTTCCCTCTATTTGGCAAGGAGCAGCGCTTGGAAATCCTTACAAATTCTGGCATTCTTGCACCCTCCATGAATATTACAGCCCGGATTGGCGCTCTTTGTGCACTTCACGGGCCGTTTTATACTATGAAATTTTGTTGCTGACAAGGCAGTGATTCTAAATTTAAATCAGCTGCTAATATTACACAAACACGTTATCGAGGGCAGTGGGAGCGTGTGTTTCAGTGAGTGTGTTTGGAATCAAAAACTTGGATAATGCCTTCCCATGTGGGAATTTTCTTCCCATTGTTCTATTTTCTGCAAACTTCCTTGGTGTTTTCTAATAAGGAAACTGATGCTGGTGCTAAAAGAAAATCCTGCACTCTCTTCATGCATTAAAAGTGAAGTATACATGAATACTGTTATGTGTATATTATATACACACATATATATATATATATATAGTGTGTCTTATTATTATTGTGTTCTCTCTCTCACTCTCCCTCATAATGTTCTTGGTGGCACAAAAATACTGTTTTGTGCCTGTCAAACTGAGTAAAGAAATGGGAACAAATGTTTTACTGTGACAGGGCCTAAAGATACAAGGTGTCTAAATAACTGTGTTCCAACCACTCAGCATTCAGCCTCATCAGTACACTGATCAGCAATCTGATGATAAACAGTGATTGTGCAAATAAAGAAGCATGTTCTATGTAGAGGTTGCTCAGAAAATCAGAAACTAATAATAATTTGACCGGATGAGCCCAAATGTTTGCATATGACTGGATCCCTTGTCACCTATAGCTTGAATAGACTAGAATGACATTTTTCTGGCACATGTGGTAACACACAAAAACAGCACATTATACGGCCCGACGTTAAGTAGAGCTACAGAGCAGAGTAAAATGTGTACAGAATATGCCATGAATACACTGTCAAAAACACCACCGTCAGGACAGCGGCACTCACTGTTCGTCTCCTCATTTACTGCAATCATCAAATAGGTTTGAGATTCTGAGCTTCTGGTTTTGAACTCCTGGTCTTCAGCAGGATGGCTATGAGGCCATTTACCATTTTCTCAATTAAGCACTGTAACAGTCACTCATACAACAACATTTGACGAGTTTAGGCTACAAAAAACTTCTGAATATTAAATCTAGAGCTGAATGCTTATGTAAAGAATGAATATTTGAATTATTCAGGCAAGCCTTATTCTTTGCAAGCCTTATTCTTTGGGCAAATAAAGAGGCAGATTGTGGCCCAGCGGGTTGGATACTTGCCTCTGGACCAAGAGGTCATGCTTTCAAATCCTGCCTTCAGCACACCACCACTGGGTTCCTGAGCAAGACCCTTAACCTCGAGTTGCTCCAGGGAGACTGCCCCCTGTAATTAGGGAATGGAAGTCACTTTGGATAAGTGTCTGATAATGCATGGGATCACTCAGAAAACCCTTCTTTTAAAATTGTTCACACAACTTTTCATCAAATTCCACTCTTCTTTCAAAATAAATGACAGAACCAGGTTTGAAAGTAACTATATTGTGCTTGTGTTATCACTATCAATAACGCTGAAGCTTTCTAAGTGATCTAAGTGTAATTCTAAAAGAAACCTTTAATTAGCATAGAATCTTTTATTTATGTGGCAATTAAAAGTATCTCCATCTTCAAAAGTAGTTTTTAAAGAACCACCTACTGAAAGGCTCAGACTTTAGGAAAGCAGTTTATCTTTTTTTAGTTTGTCTTTTTTTAGTATATAGGCATCAAATGACATTCTATCTCAAGTCTTCCGAGAAAGATTTCCCACCACGTCATCCTGCACTCCGCTTCACTGCCCTGCTATCTTCTCTCAACATTCACCAGAAGATATATCTTCACGCCACAAGACTCTCCCCAAGGCAAAAAAATATATATATATATATATATATGTGTGTGTATTGTATAGTGTAGGGAATTAAACATAGACCTTTAGATGCACAGGACAGATTAGTATCACCACTTTCAAGCACTTTCAACAGTCCTCAGTCCTGCTGTGCATTCCTAGATATGAGCACTATCTCTTTTAAAGGTTATTTGAGTTCGAGTGTACAAAGAAGTGACAGTTATACCTGTGACTAAAGTTGTTCCAGTCACATTCCTGCTTTCTATCTTAGATCTATCCTGCAGAAAAGCTCCTGCCTTGCTGTAAGTGAAATACATCTTTATAATGAAATATAATTTGTCATAGGGCAGCATGATGCAGTTTAAAGCATGCACTACCACTGACTACCATTTACCATTCCAGCCCAGATATAAAAGCTCTAACTGAATGAATGATGTAGTAATGGTTAGGCGCCAGGGCTCTGCTATTTTTGCAGCTGTTGACACCTGAATCTAAGACGTGGCTTGAGTCGCACTGTGTCTAAAGCTGTGTGAACTCTAGTCTGACTCCACTCCTCACCTCACACCCATGCAGTTATAAAGAGACTGAGGCTCTCTGAAAACTACTTACACTCTGAAAAATAAAGGTGTTTTGAGGAATGCCGTAAATCTGTTCTCAAACTTTAGTCTAAGGACCCCTTAGTGGACACTCATCCCTCTCATTTTCTCGAACTTTCTCTGCAACTATCAGTGACTTTCTCATACAACAAGAGACATGGAGCTGTACTATGTCACTACAGATAACAGGTTAAGTGGGCACTGGATGGCTGTGAATTGTGACTGCTATGCATGTACAGTAAATGACATTTTGCGAGCCCTTTAGAATTTTCTATATTTCTGCATGAAGATGAACTACTCCAGTGGACTGACACCACACCCAGGGAAAGTCCCTGCCTCAAATATATAAATCAGCAATTACATGAAAACCAGCACAAGGTGCTGCAAACAATCCTGGCTATGATAGGAACAAGTCAGAACGCAGAGCATCACAGCTTGCTACGTATGTCAGAGTACCCATGCTGACCACTGTCCACTGCTGAAAGGGCTACACTGGGCCCATGAGCATCAGAACTGGACCATGGACATGTAAGAAGGTGACCTAGACTAATGAATCATGGTGTCATATGATATACAGGATGTGTGTGTGTGTGTGTGTGTGTGTGTGTGTGTGTGTGTGTCTGTGTGTGTGTCTCACTTACTCAGGGAAGAGTAGTCAAAATTAAGTAAGCCAAACTTTTTGGCCTTCATGAGAGTGTTACTTTAGACATATGTGTGTGTGTGTGTGTGTGTGTGTGTGTGTGTGTGTGTGTGTGTGTGTGTGTGTGTGTGTGTGTGTGTGTG
>JBBPDC010000038.1:12839081-12870078 GCA_037974485.1 Hemigrammopetersius urotaenia
AGCAGGAGAGAGACAGAGAGAAGGAGAGAGAGAGAGAGAGATACAGAGAGAGCGAGAGAGAGATAGAGAGAAAGAGAGAGAGAGAGGTACAGAGAGAGAGAGAGAGAGAGAGATGATCGCACGAACGAGAGAGAGACAGAGAAAGGGAGAGAGAGGGAGAGAGAGAGAGAGTGACAGAGCGAGCGAGAGAGAGTGAGACAGAGACAGAGAGAGCAAGAGAGAGCGAGAGAGGCACAGAGAGAACCAGTAAAGAAACAGGTGCAGATGATTCCAGATGATCAGGCAGTGATCAGTATACTGGTGGTGCTGAATGCTGAGTGGTTAGAACTCCTTCATTTTGACATGTTGTATCTTTAGGCATTTTGCAGCCTGTCACAGTAAATCAGGATCGTGGCTGAAATGGTTGACAGGCATAAAATAGTATTTTTGCGCCGACAAGATGATTCAAAGTAAAATAGAAGGAATTCAGGGGTCACTCAAGACTTTTGCTCAGCACACACCCTATACCATATAAATCTTGCCAAACAGCGATGCCAACACAATAACAAAATGGTGAGCAGTCCATTCGCAGCCTTGTGTGTCTTTTGTTTTCACATTCACAACCACAAAGTATTCATGAGAGAGTCCATTTAATCCCTCTCAGGTTACAATTACATAAGGCACAAGACATCCATTATAGCCACTATCCTGTCTCCACCACAAATGATCTCTATACAAGCAGTCTCTAATGGCAAGCTGTCAGAAGTAAGTTTCAAACCATTTAGCGATTTACGGGGAATCTGAGCAAACAGAAATAAATCACATTCGCCCCCTCAGCCGGTCAGTCTGCCAGAGAAGCCTGGGTAAGTAACAGTCTCTCATTTGAAAATTGCAAATGTCTTTGCCTAGAGGAGATGAAACAAGAAAAAAAGAAACATAAGCTTAGAAAATGCTGTGCGAATCGTTTCTTATAATGTGGACAAACTGAATGGGAGCCGTGGTTTTGTAGGTGCTTAAGGCACAGATTTTGTCAAGCATGCTACGTTTGTAATTGATTTATTTATTCATTTATTTCTTTTTTTTATTTTATACTGTCTGTGATGCGCATTCTTGAAACATTCACATTTTCTTTTGGAAAACTATATCAGTCTTTAAAATCCAGACTACCAATGGGTCAATAATACAGAATCATTTAAAATGTTTCTAATATTAATAGATTTATTTACTGATGTATCTGTACTCCCTAGCTTCAGGTACAACTACTTTAAAGTGCCAGTTGTTCAATGAAATAAACAAAGTCTTAGTTTTTTGAAGGAATGGCCAATGACCTCAATTCTATAGCACTGTAAAGGAAATTATTGCATTTTGCACTTGTGTATCCCTCGTGTATCCCTCATGTTGCATGTTATGTATTAAAAATTCAATACAATTGGGTAATAAAGAGTGCTTCAATTTATAGTAAAGATCTAATTTATAGTGAAGATATAAATATAAGCACAGACCTGCTGTGTGCCAAATACATACATGCTGGTGATTAGCTTTATGCTAATGTGCTGCACAAAACGCACAGAAATAGAAGTCAGTCACAGTTAATCATGTCTGAACTGCACTGTTTGAAATCCGGCAAGGCTGCTGGAGTGTGCTGTGCTGCACAAGAAAGAGCTGTTTGCTGTTTTTTAGGCCTGAATTGGAGATTCACGCAGGATTTGCGAGAAGAGGAGCTAAAAGAATTTGTCCACTCCCCACCAGGCTGGATCTGTTCAATCACACAAGCAAAGTGGATTAGCTTCTCTTCAGCTAAGACACAGTTTAAAAGTTCCACAGATAATTTGTTGTAATAAGCATTAACTCTGCAGTTGCTAACACAAGACAGGAGAGAAAGGAGGTAAAAGCAGTGGTAGGACAGAGAAGAGTGCATCGCTCGGGAGGATAATGAATAAATTAGACACGCAGCAGGCTTGCGTTTTGCCAGAAAATTCACACACGACGAGGGGAACCGCAGGGACACCGAATCACTTTTCTCTCGCTAGCGCGTAGGCTAATCAGAAACGGCATGCTTGCTAGCGCAGCGTGACCCCCCTGCAAGTGCAGATTCACCCACAGCTCAAGGCCTCACTTCACACCAGCATTCCCCCAACACTTCCTCGGCCAGTCATGGGTATCCCTTTCGTACGTATACTTATACCATCAAAGTCATTCAAAATTGGATTCATTAATCAATGCTAATATTCCAATTTTCAGAAGTGATAAATGACCAATAGCGGAGCAGTTAAAGCCTGGACTAATGACCTGCCTCCACTGTCAATGGACTAATTCATTATGACAAAGGAGCCGCCAACAAATGATCGCCTGGCCCCACTCATGGACACGATGAAGGACGCTTTCTCGCCATGGCATGACAATAAGGTCTAACCGCTCACAGCTACAGAAAAAAGGAGTAATCGCCAAGGCGCCTTACCTGCACTGAAGTCTTGAGCTTATAAAAGTGTTTTCACTTGTCTACTGCATCTGTGGCCAAGCCCTCATTGGTTAGCATCTTTGTCTGCGGGGTATTTTGCTATGTGGCCAGAACTGACACACTCTTAAGGGTCCATTGTGAATAGAGAGGGCCGGCATAATAGACACTCTAACATAACAAAGACTGATAATCCTGTCTGCCCCAACTGCTCCCATGATGCTGGCAGACATTTTAAGGGCAGTTAAGTTGCTGTGAGGCGACACTGAATGAACTGCGGGCGGAGAGAGACACCCAAAAAGCCATTATCTATGGTGAGCGGCGTCAATTCGCATCAATTAGGGCCCGTCCGAAGTGTCAGCGGTGAGGCTTCAAATGAATAATTAAATAAATAAAGCCAACCACAAGTGGCTACTGTATAGCCTTTTAGTCATCCGAGTCCCCCCTCGGTGTATTGGCACAAAAACCCTTTAAGCCTTCGGCAAAACAATAGAAGGCCATCTGCAAACCTTACAACGCCAACTCAGTATAACCGCACCAACTTAGCCGCCTCTAATTCAAGATTTAGCAGGAAAAGGAAGATTTATTACTCTCTCCTCCAGCTTTTTTAGCGAAGGAGCTAGAAATTCGATAGCAGTCCCTCCTTTAAGGAGCTCATTCATGGTTTATTGTTCAGGAAGCTCATTGGAATTGCTGTAACTTGTCAGTAAAGCTAAGACCACTGTTTTCACAGAACACCCCTGATTACCATGGCTCAAGAGTGATTATTTTTGATTGCGGATAAGGACTATTTTCGGTGCAAAATTTATCCACCTAATTTTGAAAATGTTCTCTGATTTTAAGGCAGCCCACTGGATTACCTTTGAGGTCCAGCTTTGCTTTTTCTACGTGCCCACTTGGTCAGCATCTTGTCTGCCAGTTGTACCTACAATTGACGTGTCGCAACAGCAACATGCAACCCCTCGTGTACAGACCACCGTCCCAGACCACTCCCAGGTTCAAGCAGTGGTTCGCCAAAAATCATATTTACAGATTTCCCAATACCGCAAATGAAGCCAAGACATTTTGAATTTTCTCATTTTAGTTTTGCACTAACAAGCAATCTGGCAGGTTAGCACTGCAGATACAGCTATGGACAACAGGATAGCAGTGTAACAGTGTGTCACACAGTGCCAGGGACCCAAGAAGAAAGGCTGGCTGAAATTGCTAAATTAAATCATGCATAAGGCTAACCCAGCAGCTGTTAGCTTCTATTACGTGTTAGCCACATTAGCCCCATAAGTCTGGTGCAATACAAAAGAAGCAAACTTGTTTCTCACTTCTCTGTATTGCATGTGTTTTTCTTCAAAGTCTCCAAGAATCTTTTTCTTTCTTTTTGTGCTCCTGTCTTCTTTTTTATTACACTACTTTGTGTTTTTTTGTGGTTCTGACCTGCTCCTGGTTTTCCCTTATGTTCCTCCTATCCACAGTGCAGGTGCCATTTGGGGTATCCCAATGGGTAAGTGGTTTTGGCCCCAGTCTCCTGGCCCATGGCCCTGCAGGTCGTGTTCTCTGCTGTCACCTGGCAGCTACAAGCCCTCAGCGGGATGTGTGTGTCCAGCAGCTGGGTGGTTGTGGGATAAAAAATCTGGCCATGCGGTCGTTGGCTACATGCTGCCCTTGGCCTGACTATCTAGTCTATGTCAAGAGGTTGGTGCAAAATGAGGATAAACTATTAAAGCAATACTTAAAAAAACAAGAAAAAGCAAACAAAAAATATATTTTAAACAATTTTCTTCTACCCCAACTGTAATGTGCATTGTGTCCAGAGTTTTGCACTGGATGTGTAAATCCTCACACGCTTACTCCAAACCCTGAGAAAAGTGTAACTTGAGAAACTGAGTTAAAATTATGTTCAACCTTTTAATTTTGTTTTTTTTTTGTCAAACCATCGCTTGAAACTGACAAATTAAGTTTAAATAATCACCAAAGTCATCCTCCTGCATGCTCTTCTGCCTACACACAGCTACACCTGTCTTATCTGTGTCTTTTGTCTTCCCCTGCTACTCCTGCTACAAGCAGAGTGTTGAAAGAATAATTGATTGCATGTATCATGTTTGACACAGGTTTAGAAGAAGATAAAGCTTGCTATGTGTACTTTGTAACTGTATATCTACAGGATTCTATATATATATATATGTGTGTGTGTGTGTGTGTGTGTGTGTGTGTGTGTGTGTGTATGCATATTCATACATACATTTGTATACATATTTGTGCTTGTGTTTAAATGTAAAAAAAGATTTAAATTCGACTTTTATATGGACATCAGCATATTTTAAACTCCTGTAGAGGTGTGTACATTTACTTATTTTCACTCAGAAAAATCAACAAAACGTGTAATTTGACTAGGGACATGCAATGTAAATGTTTCCACTTTCTCTCGTGCCATTAAACTCCAAGGGTGGACATTAGCGGACAGCTTCAATTAACATGTGCTTTTACCAGTTTTTAAAATCACTCTGCTAATTACACCGTGTCATTTTTGCTGAATACGTCTGGACAGAAAATTTGCATGTTTCTCCTCCTTGTTTCTGCTCGAAAATACACAACTTGCTTTGCCACATTTCTGCTTCAGTGGCCAAAGTTCATTAGGTCACCGTGATTACTCTAAGCACAATACAGGCCATTAAATGTTGGAAAAGTGTGCAGGCACATTTTTCCACAAAACAACACTAACGTTTCCCTTCACTCACATTTCATCCAACTCATTAAATAAAAGCACGGGTAGTAATGAAGGAAACAAACACGTGAACAGTCAGTATATAAATTATAAAATTGAACAGTTGATATTCACTACCTCTCAAAAGTTTGGAAAGATCGATTTTTTCCATACAAAACCAGTTTTACTGCCGATACCTGTGCTAAATTATTGTATTATGATGCTACTATGTCATAACTGCATAGGTTTCAACTCATTTGTAGGAATCTGCACAGTATGAAAATGTGAAGATGTGTCTAGAATGATTAGTGACGCTGTAGATGACTTGATGATGGAGGAACGTTCAACAAACATGAATGCCTTGCATTTAAAACATGAAACAATGCAATGTTTTTTTTATCAGGGAATTACTTAAGTGGGCAGTTATGCCTAAAATACTACATGAAGAGTTTGTTGGCATGATTCCCAGGCTCTTGCCCTGTCCAGGGCACTAATCAGACAACATTGAAACAAAATGCAGAATTATAAGAAAACACAAAAACAATAGGGTTGTAGTTTGGCAGAATCCTACACCTGAGATGTGCTTGAGCCTCTGAAAGAGAAGGATACCCCCAATTCTCCTCTCCTGCCCTGGATGTCAGTATGAGTACAAAGAAAATACTCATTCATTTTTTTTAAAATAATACACATTCTGTACAAAACACAACATTCTTTGTCATTATTTTTATGTTGCTACAAACTGCACAACTATATTTATTACTGTTAAAAAAATGCAAGCTAAAATCATATTTATTGATGCTCTGAATTTCTGTATTTTGTTTGCTTATGTAAATCTCTGTAAACACAGTTCTGCATCTTTAAACATCTCTGCTGCTAGAATACAGAACCAGTCAAAATACTGTATGTATCCTCAATGTAGCCACTGTCAGTTGCACTGTTCGTTGGCTTGTCCTGTCTTGTTTAGTTGCGTTGTTGCTCTTGTGTTCTGTCCTGTTTGCACTTGTGTTCAGTTCTGCTCGTGTTGCTCCATGGTCCTGGAGGACCATTGTTTCGTTTTTACTATGCACTGTGTGTATATGGTAGAAATGACAATAAAAACCGACTTGACTTGACTTGACTTGAATCCTCATCTTGCATTATAGGTGTTATTAATGAATGAGTCACAGTGCTGTAGTGCATGTGAAGCAGTCTTTGATCAGCCTGCAGGACAGTTAGACAGTGCAGATGGAGAGAGCAGACGATAATTTGTCCAATGAGGTGCCATTCGTTATAATGAATTCTGTCTGTATTTGAGGGCTACTCAGTCAAGAGCACTTTTTAGCCCTGTCAAAGCAAGGACCCCTCGCCTTAAATGTTTAAATACAAGCTGAACATGTTCGGAGCTGACCCACGCTGGATGGAGATGTATATGAATGATTTAAAGAGCGTAAAAAGAAAGCAGGGGAAGCTGCTAAGAGAAAGTTTTTCTTTTAGCCACCAGTTTAGCAGCTTCACACTGTGCTGTCAATACCAGGCTCACACACACAGGAAGGAGAGTGGACCACATTTATGGAGGCATATAGAAAGGGTAGAACTGCAGACGTTTCCTGAGTGACTTGTAAGACATCCTTGTTTCTACAGATGTTTTTGTACATGTTTGCTCAGTGTGTTGCGACACGGTAGAGCCATGAGAAAAATACAGTCATCATATGAAAATACCCTGTAGTGAATTAGGCTATGATGATGATTCTTATTATGATAACAATGTGACTGATACTATTACAACAATTATATTAATACGAATAAGTTAGCACTACTACTACTAATATTACTACTACTACTACTACTACTACTACTACTACTACTACTACTAATAATAATAATAATAATAATAATAATAACAGTAACAATTACAATAATAGTAGCAACTTTATTAATAATCAATGTTTTAATATTATATTTAATATTATGTGTTATTATTGTTATTGCTATTATTATTATTATTATTATTATTATTTTGTTATTGTTAGTAAAAAATATTTTTCAAATAATTATTTAAGGTATAAGCATTTCTAATAAATTGTAATATGAATTTTTATGACTTCTTATAAAATTATATTGTCTAATTAACTAAAAATGATAAACATTTTCAAATTAGGGAAATTATTACATTACAACAATAGTAACAACATCAACATTAATAATAACAACAATAATATTTGTGATTAGTAGTATTAACAGTAGTATATGTGTTAGAAGTAGTAGTCGTCCTTGTAGTAGTAGTAATAGCAATAGCAGTAGTATTAGTATTAGTAGTACAATTACATTAGACAGTACATTACAGTACTGGTGTGGTAGTCGTGGATGTAGGATAAAGAAGCACAGGAGACAGATGCAGAGTGATTGTGGGTCAGAGTATTTACATAAACATGCTCTGTTTTATTAAATAGAGATAAAAACAGGAAGGAGCCTGGGGAGCCTATTATCTGGCCGTCCCCAGTGAGAGCTGCTCTCCGTGGGCCCCACAATCACTACAGAATACTAATGCTGGGTAGGACTACAGCAGCCTCTACTGGAAGCAATAGGTCTACAAGAGGTCTTATATTCTGGGGTGTACTGTAGTCCAGCGCAGGCTTTAGTATCATATATTTCATCTGTCTGCATGCCTGTGCCCTACTTACACTATAAGACTCCAACAGTAAAAAAGTCCCTGTTGCCTTATTAATATACCTGTGAAGTAAATATAATAAATATACATGAGCAGAGCATTCCTGTGAAATGAAATTGTGCCATCAGTGCTCCCTGTTCTGCATTATTCTATTTTTTTCCCCTCTTTTTTTTCATGGCGGGAAGTTAATTGAGTTCCACTGTACACATTCATTACAGCTGACCAAAAACAAATGAGGCATTTTATGAGGGAAGACACACTGTGGCAAATGTTTTCATAGCCAGGCAGGAAAAGTCTGAGAATCTGTTTTTTATTACACAAATTGATCTAATTTTCAGCGCCGCCATCTGCAAGCTGTTGACCTGACCTATAAAAGGTCAGTGGAAAATGGAATTACAGAAGCGCCTCCAAATTCAAAGATTGTGAATTGTGCATGTAGGCGGATGTGATGCAGGGGGCTAATGGTTTCACCTTTAGAGCGTAGAAACGAATCACACTAAAGGTCAAACGATATCATGTTGGGGGTGTTTTTTTGTACAGGTGGTACCAGTTGCATGGCTAAACTCTGCTTAGCAAGCCTGTCTGTTCAGCCTTCAGTCAATGGATCCTTCCAACCGCTGGAATGCAGATATACAATCAGTTTTTCAAGCACAGAAATAGTTTTAGAGATTAGTGGGTGGGTTAATGTGCAAGTTTTAATACACTCGAAAGACTTAATTTGATTCAAAGGGCTTGATTCTACTAGCAGGCATTCATGAAGACCCTTTCATAACAGTACATCAATAGGCAAATACTAATTACTAGGGCTGAGATCACTTATAATTACATTGCAAATTGCTGATAACGACCATTAAATCAGTAAGATAAAGATAAAATAAGATTTTTTTTTTTACAGATGCTTTTTAACACACCAAAGCTTTGATGGCCTTCTTATTTATACTTGCGCTCGAAGAAGATGAAAAGGACGAAATACCGGATCTATCTTACAACTCAATGTGATGCATCTTAAAAAGCTGCTAAAATAAAGTTAATCACTGACTCACTGCTGAAACTCCGGGCTGTATTTGTGAAGGAGTCGGATGCTCTACTTCACCTTGGAGCTTGTGACAACAAAAGCAAAAAGCAAACTAAAAGCAATCGTGAGCTCTGATGTGAAGACAGCATTAACGTTGACATGTTAACGGGTAGGTTTTCAATGAAGCATTTTGTCCTGATGTGTGAACATTCCTTGGACTGTATCAGCCTCTCTGGTGTGAATAGGAACCTTTATTTGTTGTAATGTTATGGTAAAATGCCTGTGATTTTGTGTACTGAAAATATAAAAATTCATCATTAGCAGTAATTTTGTCTCAATAACTATATAAGTGACAGTTATACAGAGTTAAGTACACTGTTTAGTTGGAATAACTGATAACTGATGAGTTGGAATTGACAATAAAGAATTTAGTAGTGCCACATCGAAAAATACTTTTGTTTTTCACACTGTGCTGCACTAAATCCAATTAAATAGGAATAATTTAAATGAAACATGAAGTTGGTCAGATCAAGTTCTTTTCTTATTCATTTACGTCATGATTCTATATATTTTAATATGAAGCTTAAATGCGTATATAGCAGTAGCAGAGGAACATTTTCTCTTGAGTGTGTGTGTGTGTGTGTGTGTGTGTGTGTGTGTGTGTGTGTGTGTCTGTGTGTCTGTGTGTCTGTGTGTCTGTGTGTGTCTGTGTGTCTGGCCTGGCGTAGGGGGGGTTAGATAAGTATCCCAGGCGAGTAAATGATGCATTTATCCCAACCTACTGCACCTGAGGTATGCGCAAATTTAAGAGGAAAGCGGTTCACAAAATGGAAATACTGCACTTAAACTGTGGAGGGAATATGGATTAGACCAGTCAACTGTGCTGAATTTCAGTCGAGACAAATATATTTATGAGGCACTGAGGCAGGATAGCTTCTCATTTGTAAATCACAGACTGGTCTTTGGGCATTTGCTCGTCTTCAAACTTCAAGTTACAGTTTACTCCAGACTTTTGAGACTTATCAGACTTATTTTAATTCCAGTTTGGTATAGATGCAGGCCTTTTGGCTGAAATTCCTGTTGAACTGTTTTCAAGACTTTACATTTTGTAAGCAGCTAATAGAAGCCTTTTGGAAGTATTTGACGTGTGAACATGTAATTTCATACTATATTATCTGAGATCTCAAACAAAGACAAATTTAATTCATTTCATTTCAAATCTACTATTTAAATGCAGATACCAGCAGCAGGATAAAGATCATGATCGGGATAAAGTCCAGTGCTAGACCACATTTGCGTTTCAAAGGAAAATCTCCCTTCAGAATAAAGTCCAGCAGTAGGCTTCAACTATGCCCAGGAAACTGACCAATTATGTGCATCCCCTTCCTTAAACTGATATAAATAGAATTTTAGCAAAAAGTAAGTAATATGAATATAAAATAATATAACAGGTGTTTTTAATGTGTTTTATTATGTGCATATTGGGATCCAGTCAAAATCAATGCCTTTTTTCTGCTAGGAAAATGAGAAAAAATTTGAAAGCCCCAGTGACTAAAATAGATTATTTAATATTGTGGAATAAAGTTTCTTTAAAAATGGTACAAACCCGCAATATGATAAATTAATTTTGACATTTTATTATCATCTAGTAGTCTAGATAACTATCCACCAGCTGCATAAACACATTTCAAATCATTATGAACTTGAGGGAGAGGCTGTGGATGTGCAGGGGACAAGGACAGGGGGAGATGCAAAACATGACTAGCCTACATGTGTAATTCTTGATCGTGATCTGTGTTTTTGCTGTAGTACTATGGTCTTTGTTTTTACCTGTACAGCACTTCTGCAGAGTCTACAGCATCTTCTAGGATTCAGGGGTCTACAATGTTTACTGGATATAATAAGCATAGTGTGACTGAAAGTCAAAATCACTCTGGAATTCCTGTTAATGACTTGGACAGTAAATGGTTGGCATCTGTAACAGCACCCTAAAACACAGTTTTGGTCCACTATGGTCACAGACAGTGTTTACTGGAAAGAGAACAAGAATACTTGCCTGAGATGCACTGGGAATGAATGGCTTGGTAGAATATTATGCAGCCTCATGCACACAGACGTGAAGAATTAGATCGGTAATAATGCCTGTCCTGTATAATGTTCCGCACAGACACCTCTTAGAGTGTCAGGGTGGGATCAAGATGTACGCTTTGGAAAGCTGAGAATAATGAGCTTCCTTGTATTTACAGTAATATGACATAGCACAGGTATCCCATTTGGTTACCAAACAAAACATTATACACACACAGGAGACTTCCTGCAGTCGGTAAAATAGGAAAGAGACATAATACGCAACACATAAAAGTCATTTTTCCATAAAATTATAGATGGAGTCACCATAATAGTGATGCTTGTTAAACGTATTCAGTGTTATAACTGTGAAGAGGCTAACAAAACAGTGTTAACCCCTAAGTGCTGTCATTAAATTTGAGCAGCTCATTGCAACAAGCATAGAAACTCTGTTAACATAGTAAACTGTGATACCATCTGTTGCATGATATTTCAGGTCAGAATATATAAAAATGCATTATTTACTGATGAGCCTGTCTTAGAGAGGCCCAATTTTTCCAGTCAGAATATTACATGGTACTACAGGTTATAATAATAGTTAAAAAATAAAATAAAATAATAATCACCATTGTCGTCTTCATCATCAGCATCATACCTTTTGTCAATGCAGAAGGTAAACTGAAAATCTATGTAATTAACTGTGTAATGAATTGTGAAATAAATAAGTAACAAAATAGATGTAATTAACTGTGTAATGAATTAAATTAAATATGTAACATTTAAGAGTTAATGCAAACTACTTGCTGGTAAAAAAAAATCTTTCTGGGATCCTGCAAAATCAGTTCAAACTAGAGTGCTAAATACCTTCCTAAATACCCTTAAGTACAAAAACACGATCATAGAAATGCATGTGTTAATCTACATTATCTTCCACCACAGGGTGGCAGAGCAGATCAGTTCTGAAGGAAATCATTAGCATCTCTTTGCTTTATCCCCAAACCCCACACAAGCTCAGTTTTAGTTTATTATAATCATACTCGCACCTCCATGCCTTTTCCAGCACAGGGTCCAGTGAAAATGAAACCTTTTAAAATGTCTCGCACTTGCTGCCATCACTACTGAGACTCTTCAGCTGTGGCTCTTTAAGGAAGAGGGTGCAATTAGAGCAAGAGCTCAGCGTGATACTGCCAGAGAGGAAATCTGCCGGTCAAGTGTTCCCCTCTTATTGTTCTAAAGCACAAGGAAGCAGGCCACTCCCAGGCTTGAGCTTGCTTTCACAATCTCACTGAGGAGTGTGCTTCAGAGTAAGATACACACTGCTGTTTTTGAGGGGCTACCGCACACTTATTACTTATTACTCATGTAACAGCTCTATCATACTTTTCCACTGAAGAAACAGTTCCTCGCATGTACTTGATTGTAAATTAAATATGTGCATATGTGCAAAAAAATCAACACCATTAGTGCCATAATTAAATACAGCAAAAGATAGCAACTGCGTATATATCCAGGTCTTCAGTAGTTTATTCACATCACGTGGAAGTTTTTCTCACCTCATTGATGCAACGTATAATTGAAGTTTACTACATTTAGCAGATTTTAAAACGATTGTATTAAAGTTAGTTAAGCAATCGTACTTATTACATTTCAACTTTTCAAATGAAATCAGACAAACACCACATGTCCCACATCATGTTCCAAAAAAGGAACATCTTCATGCTTTTACAGTTATTCAGTGTTTAACGTTACAATCTGTTTTCTCGGTTGTAAAAAGCAGAAGTTTTTTCCTCTGGTGGCAGAGAGAATGAAGTCATGGTTTCTGTATTGAAAGCTTGTTGGGTGGCAGGGCTGGGTCTGCCTTATCTACACAGACACATTTCTTAGAGAAACATCACCACGCACACATAGTTAAAAATACAGCCTTGCTGCACACCTCACTAACACTCATGCATTGTTGATAGACGCATTTAACAATTCTAAACCTTTTGCTTGGCACAAGCCTGGATCTTTCTAGCACAAACACTATGTACATTTTGGATATCAGCACTGCTTTAAAGTCAGACAGACATATTATGACAGCCACAACATGTAATCAGTGTCTATTTAGTATCAAGATAACTATTGCCAATAATAATCGTTTGAAGATAAGAAAGAACTTTATTTATCCCAAGGGAAATTCTTTTGTCATAAACATGCTCAGTGCAACAAGAGGGACAAAGATAAGACAATAACGTTTTTAAAACAAATAGTAATTGTGCAAATGGACTAACAGAATAACAAAATATCTAACAATGAACTATAACAGATACAATGAAATAACAGATTATTAGTGCATGTGGTTATGAAAAGTGGCTTAGTGCTACGAACATATGATCGATTACTAGATGTAGGACTAGATTACTCTGAAAATGTTTCTAGAGAAGTATCAATAATAGAGAGTGAGTTTGCATTTCTTCCACCAGTTGCTTAAACTTGCTATCTGTCACCAGCATTCAGTTCCAGTTCCAACACTAGCAGTATGTAGAGACACGTAGCAGAGCACTTTGGTCTAAGCTACCAGGGTGGTCCAGCTTCACCATTGCTTTTAAGCTACAGCAAACCAAGTGGCAAGTGAGTAAAATGACCTCATAATCAGTTTACCTCACTGAGGATGGAGTAACTGTTCAGAATGTAAATCTCAATTAAATGGCTCATATAAAGTAATTTGCAGAGAATTTGTAGACTATAGCTCCTGCTAGCCTGCCATAAGTCCTGTATCAAAGCTGTCCAGCTGAGTTTCGTCCAACAGCTGCAGTATGTTTCTCATACATTCTTCAAAAGCCATGCTGAAGGCAAGAGGGTTTGTTTGTCTTGTGGTATTGTTTTTCAGGCTAGTGTGCTTTCTGCTGATAGCATTTCCCCCCACAAATGTATAATTTTCAGGGCCACTTCAACATGTCCCAAACTCCAGAGCTTTCTCTTTGTTGGTCTCTTTTTAAGTTTGAGCCTCAGCTGTTTCAAACCGTTTGGTCATGCTGGTCTTGTCAGTGGACATGAAGCAAACTTCTCTTTAAGTGTCTGGATCACTCAGAGGTGTTGTGAATTTTCACACCCGTCACTGGCGTCTCTGTTGTCATGCGCTGAACTGCTTTTCTGACAACCCAGACTGGTCTGCAAGTAGAAAATGTTCCTGCGTGCTACTTGCTTACAGTTTCTGATTGAATACCAAGAAAAGCAAAGTGAAAGTTCAAGCGCTCCAGGACCTGCAGAATTATTTAGCTCTACTGCTGCATTTAGTATATTCTGCACTGAAGTCTTCTTTCATAATGCAAGATGAATTCAGAAAACACATATGACACATGACCTATGATCCTTCCTCCAAAGTCTCTCCAGATCCTTCAGAGCCCTCGGGCCACACTGGAATCTCATTTTTAGCCCACCCTACAGGTTTCCAGGCTTTAGGTCAGGAAACTGAGATGGTCACTGTAAAAGTTTCATTTTGTGGTCAGTGGACCATGTGTGAGCTTGTATCCTGTTGAAACCATGAGGCAGAGTTGGCTTCCTGTCAGATGGAGCCAATTTTTGATCTTCTGGTATCTGAATAAGAACAGGTTACCGTGAATACTAAGAAGATGCCCAGAGAATTTGGAGGAACAGGACATCTGAGATCTACCACCACACTTCACCATGGACAGTTGTTTTGTTTTCTATCAAATCTCTGGTGTTTTTTGTTCCACTGATCTTTATTGAATTTCCTTTTGTGGAACAGCAGAGGTTAGTACGTCCTTTCCAGATTGTTTGTTGGAAAGGACATGGTAGTTCCGGAGGGATATTTAACAGTCCCTAAAGACTCAGGAGCATTGGAAAAGAGATCAAATAAGATGTCTTTTGGAGACACTTCCTTTGAAGGGACATCTTCCTTCTTCCTTGTTGAGTAAAGTGCAAATTACACAGCTCTAAATGGTTCATTCACTGAGGAAAGCGTTATTTATTTTGATGAATAAACTTCCTATCAAAATGAGTGTAAATCACTTATAATAGCTTTGTCAATAAACACTTTGTAAAGACCTCATTGAGCAAATCACTGAGCATGAAGTAATCATCTAACTTTACTTGATATAAAATTATTTCTGCAGGTTTATGCTTTTTTGATTAATTAATAGGGGTTCATTTATTAATGTTTTACACTTAAAATTGATTTTAAAAAAATCATAACGTATTTCCAGATTCTAGCTAGTGGGATCTTAAACAGACATGATACTATTGTTACTTTCAAGCATGGGGTGCAAACAGACGTCTTTAGAGGATACATTGTATTAATGAGAACGATTCACTACCAAATAATTCCTGCCCAATGCTGTTCCTGTGGGGGTCCTGACCACTGATGAACAGGGTAAAGGGGCTAAAAATTGATGCAGAGAAGCACATCGATTACTGACTGTAGAAAACCACAGTGCACCCGAATGCTACTGCAAGTGGAGCTGATCAAATGGACAGTGAGGTCAGATACAAGGTAGGTGTATCTAATGAAGTGTTTTTCAGTGTATCTTGAAGAATTAGTGACTTATTAATCTCTTATTAATTCTAATGTAATCAACTCAAGAAGTCAGCTAAACCTACAGGAATCAATTACTCAGTGATAAGCAAATCTTAAGCATGTGTTTATCGTACATAATTACAATCAATAATGAAATTATTAACGAATTTTAAATATAATAGACTTCCTGGCATGTACTAACACAAGTCACAATGAACAAAGTGTAATGTGCAGTGAATACATTTCTGAACAAGTGTACAATTCATTATGTTATTAGTAAAGACGTCCCAGAATTTGTTCCCTAAAAAAATATTCTTTTTCTTAAAATTTTCTCACTTCTGTTTACCATGAGAAAGAAAAGATGCACTGTAAGATTTAGGGTGTTTGGGTATTTATGGTATTTGTGGTGAAACTATTCAGTTAGATTTTTATGTGGTTAGATTTTTATTAGATTTGCATGAATAAACATTTACCTGTATTGCTAACAAACAGAGTCCCTTGAGAGAATCTTGCCCTCAGTGTGTTCCTCCATCGTGTTTGTGAGAGCTGATTGTGGGCTACGACAGGAAGGGTCAGGTTTGGAGAAACAGGAAAATGATGAAAGGAAGCGAAGTACGTCACACGGGCACACTGCTGCTGGTTAAAGTGATCCAGTTTCTACGTGCAAATGGAGTTCTTCCTCAACTCACCGATGAAACTCATACTTTTGGCAGGTAGGACACCTTTTATGTTGAACCCTCAGTCCTCAGAGCCTTTCAGAGGAATTACTAATGGTGGACGCCGTCTTTTTCAGTTTTCAGTAGATTACTTCTACTCTTCAACAATTAGAGGGAAATTTAATGTTCTTTTTTCAGATTACAGCTCCGTTTCCTTATCGTTCCTATCTTGTTTTTATTTTTAGGACTACATTTTAGTCCAATCTAGAACATGAAACATTGGCAGATTACATCATTTCCAACATTGTGTCTGTATCTTTTAATATCTTTTCATAACACATTGTTCTCTCTGTTTGAAAAGTATGGCTTTCGACTATGCTGGATCCATGCAAATTTTCTGACATTTGCAAGTCCTGTCATGAGAATGCAACTTGTGGGTCAATGAATGGCTCCGGTATTGGATGTTTCTGCAAGCAAGGGTTTTCTGGAGATGGTCGCAAAAACTGCACTGGTAGGAACGACGATAATGCATTTCAGCATGAGATTTATGCATATATATATATATATATATATATATAGGAAACTGCTGGTATAGTGGGAAGCCTCTGTATTCCTCTTCATTTTAACTGTGTATTTAATTATATTCTGCCCCCTCTGCATGAGTTAATATTCTCAATATATAGCATGTTTTTGTTGTCCTTATTAATTAATAATCAATTTTGTTGATTGATTATAAATAATTTGTGCCATATTTTCATGAAAAAAATGAGAAATTCTAGAAATATCATGTTGCATGATAAATTTGAAATTGATAAAATAATGTAAAACATTCTCTTTTGACTATTAAGTAATAAGGTGGTGCATGCTCTACTCAGAAAACAGTGGCTTTCCCCAGTGGTTTAATAAGCGGAGCAATAGACGTGGAGTGTTACAGACACATTTCCTGAGAGGCTGATAACCCTGCCGTGTCTGCGAGTACAGCAGCACAGCTAAGAATACCGCTTTTCCACACCCAGGGAAGAAAGTGTGGAGGGAAGCTTCCACACATCGACTTAGCAGATAAAAGGGCTGCCAGATGGAGCTACATAGTGAAATCAAAGGAGTCCCATAGAGCTCTGATAATTTCATCTGGTCTGGAACAGGCTTTTATATGGACTTTCCATATAACATATTACCATATATCTTATATACAGTATACAGTAATGAACAGAAATCAAACCCCTTCAGAAAACTGGTTAAAATTATGTATTTATTGGGACATAAAGCATGTTTTGGTTTCTAAAACTCTATATAACAGTATAATCCATTAATATATATATATTAATATATACACACACACACACACACACACACACACACACACACTCTATATACACACTACATTGAAGAGTTGATTCAGATGCATTTTCATATACCTTGCAGATGACGACGAGTGTGTAAATGTCACAAACATCTGTGGAGAGAATGCCAAGTGCACCAACACAAAAGGGGCCTATTACTGCACATGTACTGCTGGATATAAATCAACTGGAAGCCAACAGTTTCAATATAACGACGGAACACATTGTGAGGGTGAGGCGCTGCCTTTTACATATTGCAGATATATTGTGAGAGAGAGGATATGTACACTGCTTGCCTTTAGATAAGCTCCGGTGGGGTTTCCATGTCATTAACACGACTCTCATGTGTATTGCAGACATCAATGAGTGTATGGATGATGATCAGATATGTGGGCCCTTCTCCAAATGCCACAATACAAGTGGCTCTTTCTACTGTTCCTGCCAAAGAGGTTATACAACATCAAAAGGAAGGAGTAGTTTCCAGCCAGGAGGTGGAACAGAATGCAGAGGTGCATACAGCTGATATACCGGACGTTACATCCTTTATACATGAAAATTCTCCTTCATGCTTAGCAAATGATGTCTTTTCTCAGTAAATGAAGAAAAAATATAAATTCCATATGAGGCCAAAAAAACATCACAAAATAAATTGTGTATGTCATAATTGTTGGCGTCCCTCCATTTACTAAGTAAGATCAAAGATTTTTGACTATTCCTAAATGCAAAATCTCTCCAGATCTTGCAGTCTGAGGACTTCTCTTGATCAATCTCTTCTTGAGTTCAACCCACAAGTTTTTAATTGGATTTTTGGTCAGAGGACTGGGATGGCCATAGTTTGATTCTGTGATCATTTAACCATTTTTTATGGAGTGTGCTCTGGATCTTTGTCTAACTACAAGCACGTTTTAGCTGCTTGGCTGACACAGACAGAGTCTTATTGAAAATTTCCATAATGCATCATATTAAGAAACAATTTATCATCATAATGATCATAGTGCCCATCTCTACAAATCTATTAATTGTAACTCAACATTAAATATAATTATAATGCATTCATCTTAACCTAAAACTGACCAAAACTGTGTATTCATTTGATTTTTTTTCAGAGGATCCTAGAAAGGACTGCCATCAGGACAATAAATGTATGTCAGATACTGTTAATGCCACTACAAAAAAGGTGAGTATTGTTATAAAGTTCCCTATACACAATCGCAATGTAAAGGCAAAATGCTCCTACACCACAAGAGCTACTCAAGACTCCTGAATAAGCTTGTGCATGTGTGTATTTGTGCGTGCATGTGTGCATGTGATGTCCATGGTGGTCGGATGTTTTTTTCAGACCACATTTATGAGAGTAGCCCCTTTACATATTTGCCTTGGACCCTTTGGCGGTCACACTGTGCTCAGGAAACAGCTGTAAAAGAAATTGTACAGTAAGAGCTTCCTTGATGACCACAGGGTTTCTGGGAAATAGAACCTATTAATCTGGGCAGGTGTGAAGTATGAAGGTGATACTGGGACAGGCAGAAATAGAAAGAAAACGTATCATGAAGAATTCAGTCTTTATTTCAGACACTGTGTATCTTTTAAAGCACAGTTAATGTTTGGTTTATTTTAATATACAGTAATGTGAATTGCACACTGACAACAACAGTGGAAATAGTTAACCATGTATTATTCAGACATTATCCTTCAGATATATTGTTCAGTAAGTAGTATCAACTGTTTAGGAACTCCTATGAATGTAATATGGAAACTATTTCTGTTTTGCACTCGAATCTTGTGATTAACTGATGCTAGAACAAGAAGAATTATTTCTGTGTTTTGTGTTCTGTGTCCTGAATGCTCTTTAATTTTGCTCCAGGGTTGTTCCCCTGGACGTGGGGATCAGGATACAAGAGAGAATGGTGCTCTCTGCTGGTGCATTTATGACATTTTGTAATTTTGCCATTGTGTGATTCCTATTTAGTTAAATAGTGTGATTTGTTTATATAGTGATTTGTTGATTTAGTGATTTATCCATACAGTTAATTGGTTATATATCGTGATTTGTTAATATAGTGAATTGTTTACATAATGATTGATTTATATAGTGATTTGGTAATATAGTGATTTATTTACATAGTGATTTGGTTATGTAGCGGTTTATTTATATATTTTATATATGTTTATATGCTTGTTAAATGACTTTTGATTTCTTTATGATAGCCCACGATTCTTCTGTGCTTAGATTTGTCCTTTGGCAATATATGCATGCCCCTAACCATGTCTAGACTGTAACACTTGTACTTCAAGTGTAATCATACTTCTCTCATTCTCCATTGTGTTTGTTTTAAGGGTTTCTTTAATTTACCATCACAGAAAGACAGCTGGCCAGACAGTTTGTTCACATACATACAAGTCAAGTCAAGTAGAGCTTTATTGTCGTGTCAGCACACAGTGAGACGAAATATCGTCCTTCTGGACCAATATACAACGCAACACAACAGCAGCACACTCAGACAAATCGACAATTGAGGGTAAAAAGAGACAATATACTGTAAATATATCTCAGAATATACAAATGTTGTAGCTAAAAATGAAATTACTCTGGGGGGACTCAAAAGAGAGACTAAAACAAAACACCATTGTATACAGAATTATAGTATAAATATAATGTGTGTATCTATGCTGTATACATTTACAAATATACAACATTATAGTAATTTAAAATATAATTATAGCATAGCCACAATTAAAAACTATATAATTATAGACACACTACAATATTAAATACAGTATACAGTAGAGTTATAATACAAAAGACCAAAGACAACAAACAGAGAAGAAAAACAGTGCAGATGTACTGAAGAGAGTATCTACGAAGTAAACAAGTTATTGTTGTGCCAGTTTGCAATGTGTGCAAGTACTGCAGTATGTGGGGAATGTTCAGGTAGACATAATGTAAACATTCACATAAAATAGTGAAAAGGTGGTGTCATACAATACTTGCGGATGGCCTTGAGTCAGAAGGAAGTTCCATTCAGCATGATCCTCGCTGATCCTCGCTATTGTGCCACTGCTGGTCATTCAGTTTGGCCCTTCAGAACAAAGACATGTTTATGTGCAGCATATTTGAGCCTGCTGTGGCTTATTTTATGGACCAAAGTGCCTCTTCTCTTACAAAGATACAAAAATGCCTCCATACAGTGTATTTCGTTAGCTCTGAATAGTTTTTAGAAGCTGTGGTGCATGATGTTTTTTTCACATGATGAAAATGCATGTAATTAGTGAATGTTTCAGGTTAGCTGAAATGGGTGATTGTTGTACAGTTGCTCAGTCCTGTTAGCAAGTGCATTTAAAATACACTGACTCCTGTGTTTCCCCACCCTGGTCCAGGACACACTAATTTGTACATTTTGGTGTTTTATCTGCTCCCAACACACCTGATCCAACTAACCATTTTCCTAAGAACCGTGTACTGAGCTGATGTGGGATTTAGAATAGTGCTGAGCTCATATGGTTCTACTAGGGTTTTATTATTTAACCACAAAGTTTTTGACCAATCACAACTTTAAATATGACACATATTAATACAAACAAGTGCATGATTGTGCTGCATGAAGGAACCATGATAGGTTACATTGATTACTGTATTATATTTCTTTGCTTCATATTTAATTTTTTCAGAATCTTGTTGCCTATGGAAGCTTTTGTGGTCTGTTATTTGGGCCAGAGTTGCAAAATGTAGCAACACCTTTGTTAGAGCATGGAAGGCAATAAACTGTGCAGGGCATGGGGCCTCTATTGAGTGCTTTCAGTTCATGTTCTTCAGGGACCAAAAGTGGGGTTTTTTTCAGCAGCACTCTGAATAACCCTCGAGTGAATGCAGCACTTTATTGATTGAGTCTAGGTTTTGGAAAAAATAGGGGAAAAAAACGAAAAAAGAATCTAAAAGAGAGTGCTGCTAAATGTGTAAATATAAAAAGCATTATGAAAGACTTTTGTTGAGTTTTATCCACCCATGCCTGTGCTGCACACACTTCAATCAAAATGTTACAGTCAGGAATGACCAAAAAATCTGCGGCTGCTTACATTTGCAGGGAAACCTATGTCAAAAAAGTTACCTGAAAAACTAATCAGCACTCATTTATATTTCATTCATGTGGACATTTTAATCAAGTAATTTTCAGTAAATACTGTCAGTGGTGGTTAATCCCATCTCAGAATAGGACCTAAAGCCTCTTTTAATCTGTCTCATCTTTGTAGATCATTAACCTGGCAGATCCACGGCACCAAATGGAAGAGATAAGAAGGCAAACATCAGGTGACCTCGCCCCAGTTACAGTCATCTCTTACATCGAAGCCATGGCCGTCTCCACCTTCCGTATTGTAAATGAGTCTCAGAAAGAGAGCACCACAAACGCAACGATCAGGGTAACTGACAAGCACAGAAAGTATTTTCACAGAGTTTTATTGGGAATGTGGTTACACGTGCAATAGGTTTGTTCATATTACTAAAACAAGATTGTTGCTGTCATAACCAAACCTCAAGGATAAAAATGGATACATTTTAAGCGATTTTAAAATTTTTTTATTTTGAAATAAGGAAAAATCATCTTATGCTGCATTCAAGTTGTCTTTGGAAGGTAGAACCCATCTTATGGTTTACCATAAGGTAGTATACCCTTTTGCTCCATTCAGATGCTCAAAAAATTAGCTGGGTGTATATGCCATGTTTTTTTTTAATGTAAATCTCACATAAGTGCATCAGGTGTATTTTTTGCTCATTAAAACAGATGAATGTTACATTTGTTAAACCCATTTATTATATAGGATCTCTTTGTAAATATGGCTTTGTTGGCCTTTGGAGGGCCATTTCTATGTGGGAGTATCCTACTTGGTATTTGATTTCCAAAATTAGTATTTCTGACAACACTTTATCATTGCAATGAGTTTCTGGATATTTCTAATGGTCCATAAAAATAATAATAACAATATTAAAATGATGTTTTAGACAGCAGGTTATTTCAAAATGGTTTATTAAAAATTTTAAAGAATAATTTGACAGCAATAAAATATTTACTGCTGTTGCAAAAAGTACCAAAAGTATGGTAGATGAAAATATCTGCATATGGATTCGCATTAGTCAAATCAGTTTCAACATGACTTCTTCAAGCATGGATGTTTTTCTGTGGATGTGTGTTTTTTTCTAGAATTTAGTAGAGAGCGTGAGTAATCTGGTTGAGAAGGAGGAGAAAGTGTCATGGGACAGAATGAGTGAGGATGTGAAGGACTACTACATTACCAAGCTACTGCACACAGTGGAGCAGGGTGCACTGGCACTGTCTGTAGCCTACAGACAGGCAGCTGAGGTGATGGTCAACTCAGGAGACGTAGGTCAGTCAAACCGTTTAACCTCTTAAACTGTAGGTGTCTGTATGTGGGTCCATTCATAGTTGAATAATGAGTCCCAGTTCCTTTTCTTTATGTTACAGTTTTACAGAGACTGCTTTAACAATTGCTTTAACAAACCAAACATCTGTCTGAATACACTGGAAACGTTCACAGACTGTAAACAGTCAAGTAATTGATGGAAACAATGACTGACCATAATGAAGGCCTTTAGGACACACCCCAGGCCTTAACATATGAGTGGTGATGAAGATGGGAAATAGACAAAAATGATTCATGATCAGGAATTGTATAATGGAAGAAATAAGAAAAGTGACAAGTACAAAACAAAAACTGGGAATATAACAATAATTAGAGATATATTTATAAATAAATAAAATTTATTTATTCATTTAATTCATTCTACCATTCATTTTTGCATTCAATCACACATTTGATAAATTGCATAGCCTCTTCATCCCATTTGTCTTTTTGGGATAATATAGTAGACCCTCACAAAAGAAGGTTCTACAAGGGTCTTTTAGTAAAGATAACAATTTTATATATAGAACCATAGCAAGTCATTATTATTATGTCATTATTAATGTGATTTTATGATCATACAACACAATATTAGAATGTTTTAGTGAATGTTTACATAGTTAAAAGATTTCTCTTTATGATGGAGAAACTATTGTACTATGGTTCTTTAAAGAGTCCTGTTGGGGTAATACAGAACCCCTTCAGACTGAATGATAGTATAATAAAGATATTTATTATAATAAAGTAATTTAACATCTGGGACAGCTAACTCAGGGTGGTTCTGGTTCTGAATTCATTAAGAAAAAAGTTTGTTAGGAGCTTTTTTTTTTAACTTTTTCTGCTGAACAACTGCTTGATGTGGTTTTAATTGAAATGTATTTCTTTGTTTATAGATCTAAAACTCTACAAATTTGATTCCCACCAACAACGAAAGCTTAGTGTCTCAGCTTCCATAGGGGGCGATTCCATATCTCTGAGGCCCAAATACAGCAAAGAGGAAAAAAATGGTGAGAATTCAGAGAGTTCCTCATTAAAACTCCATTTCTTAATCTCTTATATGGCAGGCCCAAGAGATGGAAGTGTATGCGTTTATGTTTTATGCATTAGGGAGCGTCTCTGTGATATTCCTCCGCTACGACAGCATTGGGCCTTTGCTGAAGCCCACTTCTGACCCTGGTGTGACAGACTACAGTCGCTATGCAGCGGCTGGGGATATCACAGTATGTTCTCCTGTAATAGCTGCTGCTGTAACTCCACCTGCTGTTTTCCCCTTGGACCACGTCACCTTCACTCTGAGACATAGTGAGGTATGTTCGGATCTGACCCTTTGTGTTTACACTTACAAGTTGTTGGCACAAACCATAGCCTAAATTAAAAATACAAGAGTTCTAATGCACTCTAAAATGTTTTAGCGGAGTCTCTTGGATATTCACGTGAGTCTAAATGAGTTTTCATCTTTTTATTAAGCCAATAGACCCAGAAAATGATGAGACAAAATGTGCATTCTGGGACTATTCTACTGACAAAATGAATGGTCACTGGTCCCTGGAGGGCTGCGAGCGGTCTCATGTCAACAAGAGCCACACCACCTGCTCCTGTAACCATCTGACACACTTCGCCATACTCATGTCCTCTGGCCGGGCCAATGTGAGTTTCCACTGTAGAGCAATAATAGCATCAGATCAACAGAATGTGAACAGAAATCTCTTCAAAACGAATGCATTTTTTTCAACACTATAGTGAAAAAGAAGGTTTAAGGTTAAATTATAGATCATGATACTCTTAAAATAATATTTATAACAGCTAATAGTATCATAGTTAAGTTAATCATCACATTTTAATCATGTAAAGAAAAGCTATTTTAGCAAGTGAAAACGTCCTAAATCAGTATTGCTTTTTTCCTCATAATAAGACTGCTGCAAGATTATTATTTAGTTTAATAATTTTATCTTTAGAAATGGTCTCATCTATTGGCTGATTATGTTTCAGAATATAATGCACATCATTTTGCTTGTTTTAATCAGTAAAGCTCGAAATTAGATGAATATGCATGCACTGCTAGATGCATTTCACTAGATGAATATAAGGTGAAATAAAGGACTAATTTACTATCTATATAATCATCTTCAGCATGTTCTCTTATTATGGTATTAACATTAATGGGCTAGAAGCCTAGAGATTAAACATTATCTTACCCCCCATATCACATATCAACTTTTTTGACATGACAGAAATGAGGTGTGTGAGCAATTTTAAAATATTTAGATTCCATTTTCCACCCCAAATAAACATCTACCGAACCCATAGGTTCTATAAGAACTGAAGTGTTTTCTGTCCTTGCATTATATATCCAAGTAAAGAATAATTTGTAAGCGTATTAATGAAGTTGGAGACACCAGCAGCTTTCACAGACATTGACTCATTACTCTGCCCTGGCCCTGTCTCAGAGTTTAACCTGAGTGTTTGTTGCCCTTCTCAGCTTGCTGCTCACTACAACGTGCTGACCCGCATCACCCAGCTGGGCATGGTGATCTCAATCATCTGCCTCTTCATGTGCATTTTCACCTTTTGGTTCTTCAGTGAGATCCAGAGCACCAGGACCACCATCCACAAGAACCTGTGCTGCAGCCTTTTCATGGCTGAGTTCATATTTTTGGTCGGCATAAATATGTACACACACAAGGTAAGCATGCTGATTTCTGTTCGTAAAACTGTCTACTTTCAAACACAAGTGTGTTTGAAGAGAATTCCAAGTTAAATTAAAGACACAGTTTGTATTGTGTCTTTAGTGTATTGTGTGTGTATTGTAATTGAAGAAAAAATAAGTTATAGGATACAGGTGTGTATATATATATTAGTGGTGGGCCGTTATCGGCGTTAACGTGCTGCGTTAATGTGAGACTCTTAAAGCGCGATAAAAAAAATATCGCCATTAATCTATTCACAAAGTTGGGTTGAGAGCTGAGTCTGTACTACGCAAGCTATGATGACTTTCACCTTGTTATTTTAGCGCAGATTTACTCTCTCTCTCTCTCTTTCTCTCTGTCTGTCTCTCTCTCTCTCTCTCTCTCTCTCTTTCTCTCTCTCTCTTTCTCTCCCTGGCTCTCTGTCTCTCTCTCTCTCTCTTACTCTCTCTGTCTCTCTCTCGTTCCTGACTTTTCCGTATTTAAACCTCGGGTTTATATTTACATTTTCTTTAAGGGTAATGTATTAAACTTAGTTAAAAATTTAATTAAATTGATCTGGGAGAACATTTGGAGGCATATTTATGGTTTGCACTATAAAAATAGGCATTGGGATCATTTTGGGGGGGGGGCTTCAGACCTTCGGCAGAATTCCAATGAGACAATATTTTGTTTAACTAATTGCTTATAATAGAATTAATGAATGGTTGCAGTGTATGTGCAGAGTGTGTGTTGGTGGGGAACTTATGCAGTAATCTCACAGTATCAAAACACTAAACTCATTAAATTTCACCCATTTATCTTCTCATTCTTGTGCACTGCATGGTTGCATAGCAATGATGACTGTCTTTTGTGTCCCACATTCCAGCTGTTTTGCTCAGTTGTTGCTGGGTTGTTGCATTACTTCTTCCTGGCTGCTTTTGCATGGATGTGCATCGAGGGCATACACCTGTACCTAATTGTTGTTGGAGTCATCTACAACAAAGGCTTCCTACATCGCAACTTTTACATATTTGGCTATGGAAGTCCAGCAGTGGTCGTCACAATCTCTGCAGCTCTCGGCTACAAATATTACGGTACAAGTACTGTGTAAGTACAGTTGTGGTTACAGTCACTGAGACAGTCACCTTCAAATCAAAATTCACTCTTTTACTCTAGCTCATATACCCAATCATATTATCACCATTCCAAGGGAAAATGCTTTCCTGTAATACATCTTTAAAGTGTATTGACTTTTGACTCTAAACCACCTCCTGAGTTTTAATTACATCTTAGTGCACCAGCGACTGGTGCAAAAATGCTCAGCAAGTTCAGAGACCCTCCTTGGAACTATATATGCTAGATTTAATGGAGAAATTCTGATAGTCCCCGACATTCATGTAAAGATGTTTACCGTTATGCACATACACAGATGTTTGAAAAACAATTTTTACAATCACTAAAACAATGTAACAATTTTTGTTTCATTTCAAAAGGTGTTGGCTAAGTACAGAAAAAAACTTCATCTGGAGTTTCATCGGGCCTGCATGTTTGATTATTTTGGTGAGACCAAAATTTTAACTTTTTTCACCAAAAAGTGGAATATATATGTATATATGTATGTATGTATACAAAATGTTGCAGGTACATGCACAAAGTGATTTTATTATGATGCTACTTCCAAACTGAACTGATTTCAGCTCATTTTGGAAGCTGTAAATAATGATGACACTTTAGCTAGAATTGTCACGATCCTCCTTCTCGAGACAGGAAGAGCAAGCACACTTGTATCAGTCAAACTCGAAGTGCTGCATTTGTTCTTTCTTTTATTTTTCCAAAACTGACACGAGGGTCAGACACCAAACCCTGAATTTTCAACAGCTTTTAGGAGCAACACAAAGTAAGGCAGAGGACGCTATTCTGGCAGTGGAGCGACCACCATGGTCCATCTAAACTGAGCTTAAATACTCCTAACACAAAACCCTAAAACCCCCAAACAAATAGCACTTTCATAATAAAAGCCCAAACATAATCCCACAGAAAAGGTGGCCCCTAGTGGCCACTAACCGTCAGCGTCCCCAGACCTGACAGAACGATTAGCAGCATTGTCGATGAATAGAAAAAGCAATAAGCCACGGGCACCATGGCCCATCTGAGCAGGACCGATTACATCATCTCAGGCCAAAACATATCAAGAAATGAATATAAATTAAAAAAAATTATTAACTACATAACAATGTATATCCTTTAATTATTATTTTACATTTTTTATATGGACAGCAACGATTTACTATCATTTCTGGCTCCAATCCTTTTTTGTTGTCATGTGTAGGTTAACTTGCTGGCGTTTGCAGTCATCATCGCTAAAGTCTACCGTCACACGGCGGTGAAGAAACCTGAGATCAGTCACTATGAAAATATCAGGTCCGAGGTCTAATCTCATCTGTAGTCGTGAGAAAGTTTGCCATTATGTTTACAAATTCATAAACATCACCTAAAACTTCCCTGAACTCAGGTCTTGTGCCAGAGGAGCTCTGGCCCTCTTGTTCGTCCTTGGAGCCACGTGGACGTTCGGTGTGGTGCACATCCTCAATGAGACGACCCTCACAGCCTATCTCTTCACTTTCGCCAATGCCTTCCAGGGAATGTTCATCTTCATTTTCCTCTGTGTGTTGTCTAGAAAGGTAAAGTTTACATCCAAACGATACACTTGTATAGTGTACAGTTCTTTTATATCATATTGTCAGATTGTATAGTTTTTATAGGTTATGCAACCTTTTCCTCTCTTGTCTTGTACTATCCATTTTGAAAATGTAACTATGCACATGTATACTTGTGAGTCTAATAATCTTATCTTAGCTGACACTGGCTGGAACGTGTTCACCTTGCAGATCCAAGAGGAGTACTACAGGCTGTTCAAGAACGTTCCCTGCTGTTTTGAATGCCTGAGATGAGGAAATCACACCTTATCGTCGCAATCACAGCAGAATACTGAACATGTTCATACAGATCAGAACGCTACACACTGTAAATAGTAGCTTGCAGTTTAGGTTGTGTCCAAAAATGTATCTTTGGGAATGTTTTACTGAAAAAAGCCTGTGTAGCAAACGGTAGCACCGGACTATTTATGTTTATGAATCGAATAAGTCCAACTACAGCACTCTCCAACTACAGCACATGTTAACCTGGCTAATTTCCAAGTGCTCAAGAAGAAATGAATTTTTGTATTTGGTTGCCTTTATGGTGTGTTTCTCCTTACTGTATAGCACATTTCATAAAAATGTAGCTCAGTGTGCTTTACAGTAATGAAATTACAATGAAATGAAAACTAGAGGGCATAAAATAAACCCACTAAGTGAAATAAAATACTAAAAAAAAGAAAATGCATAAAATGTACCAAAAGTGTAATCATAAGATAGTAGTGGTGCAACGGATAAAAAAAATCACGGTTCGGATCGGATCATGGTTTTAAGTCACAGATCGGATCAGTTTTCGGATCAGCAAAAAAAAGACGAGACAAATTAAACTTTTCATTTATTTAAGTATTTTTTGATTATCGCTTGACAGACTGACTACGCGCACCATTCAGCTGAGCTTTTTGTTTTTCTTTCGGATCTTCGGATCACATGCGTGCCGAACCGTGGAGAGGGATCCGTTCGGATCACGGATCAACAGTGATCCGTTGCACCACTACAAGATAGTATCCATTCAGTACCACAGTGAAGGACTATGGGGCCATTTTGCCATTTTATGAACCTTAAATTTAAAATGCATCTCAAGCCGAATTAGTTCTTGCCAATTTGAGCAAATAGTGTAGCGTTTCTTACTAAGAAGCGTGCAACCTTATTTTGATACTGACCCCGAAGTACAACACAACACATTGTGCACTGATAGATCAACCTACATTCTGGCGTAAATATCAGCTCCAGGGTTAGAACTGTGCTGACTCCAGGACAAGAAACTAAACATCGACACAGATTCATGATTGCAAATCCATTTTGTATAAACAAATAAAACCGAATCTACTTTAGTATAATTTCTTAGAACTGTTTGTGAGAAAAATGTGTTTAAGTAAAACTTACATTGCATTTGTACTAAAGTCATAGTAAAAGTACTGTAAAACTATGTTATATACAGTAACTAACTGTAATACATGGAATAATCAGTTGTCGTCTGTATGTACTGTATAACTGGCTGTCTATGAGCTACTTGTATGAAGTTTATGTTCTCTAACTATGTTACAGACAGGTTCCAAAACTGTAATGTTAAAAACTTCATTTGGTGTCAAGAATGTCTGATGGCTTAAAAGCAGCTTATGAAGCATTAAAAACAATTTTTTTCTAATTTGGTGTGTGTGTGTGTGTGTGTGTGTGTGTGTGTTGGGGGACACACAGTATACTCAGCTAAAAAGAATTAGGCTGCTTTGATGTTTCGCTGGTCTTTAAATCCTTCTTTTTGTCAAATATCATGAATGAAGTTAGCATCAAACATACTTCTGAGAAACAGGGATCACATCTGCACTGTAATTGTGCCAGTTCATCTGTTTTGCATGTTCAATATTCAGAATACATAACAGAATCCTATTTTTACACTAAAATACCGAAAACTAAAACTGGCCTGCAGCTATATGTATAGGCATGATTTGTAGGTTTACAGCTACTGCCTGTATCTCAGCCTCAGTCTGCTCTATCAGTACAACATTCAATACAACAAATGCAGAAAATCTTTTGTTATTTATTATTATAATCAGTCTCACAGACTGTAAAAAAGTTACAGGCTGATATGTTTTAGTGCAAAGATCACTTAATGATCACTTTAGTCCACAGATAACTGTATTTGCAGGTCCCTCTGACACTGTCTGAGGTCAGGGCGAACTCACACCTTTGTCCTCTTCTTATATCCACAGGCTGAGCGCATCCTGGACTTGGTGTGCAGCCATCTTTTACCTCAACTTGTGGCTTTGGCCTCCTGATAACAGTGAAAACTACAGCCACGCATGATTGTTTTTCTGGTATATTGCTTTTGTAATTTGTGAGAGTGTGTCTGTGTAAAATGTCTATTGACTACACTTGATTCAAAATTCCAAGCAAAAAAAATGTTTGGAGATTACTGAATAAAATACATATAAATAACACTTGGAAATGAAAACTACACAACAATTTTACATTATACTGCAACGATTATGTAATGTTAAGTGTATAGTGTGTGCGTGTGTGAGTTCTATTTCATCCCATCAGAAACTAAATCAGAAACAGAATACAGCACTTAGAATAGCTGCTATACAAACAATACTGTGCATATGGAGGCATTTCTTATTTTATACATAGCTCACAGTGTAATAGTTCATAAAAGAATAACATCCTGTGCATTTTACACACACACACACACATACACACACACACATATATACACACACTCACACTGTCACACACACACACACAGACACACACACACATACACACACACACACAAACACACACACACAAACACACACAAAAACACACACAAACACTAAAAGAGAGGGAGGGGAGTGAGAAAGAACACAC
>JBBPDC010000038.1:12882113-12898033 GCA_037974485.1 Hemigrammopetersius urotaenia
GTGTGTGTGTGTGTGTGTGTGTGTGTGTGTGTGTGTGTGTGTGTGTGTGCATAATGACAGTTGGGTTAATGGGGAGATGGAGACTCAATGTTTGTCTGCTTTCAACACCAATTGTGTATGCGTTTGTGTGTGTGCGAGTTGGGGGAAGGGTTTGGATGAAGGCACCATGGTCCCACTGTCAGCCTGGCACAGCAGAAAGGCGGTGATGTCAGAGTATGAGGGAATATCCAATGCACTGGTCCTCACGTTATTTAACAAAAAGCACAGTGTTGTCCCATTTGCTTGGTTTATCAAAGGTTCTATGAAGCTGCTCCATGGACCTGCAAAGTAAGCAAATTCAGCCCTGAAAATATCTGAATTGGTTGCAAGGTACTGATCTATCCAGCCTTTCTGTGTCATCAGTTGATTTACGTCCAAATAATTTTTGATGAAAAGCCTGTTCTTGCATGTGAGTTGAAACAAAAACAGCAGACATTTAGATAAAAAAAGGAGCTATAAAGTGTGTTAAGCAATAATAGATGCATATATTTAAATATGTAGTCATATATTTAACTGTTTCAGTTACATAACTGGCATACTGACTGACTACTTTTTCATTTTGGTTGGGTACTTGATTTTGAAACCTGATAAAATGAGTAATATCAATGTCAACATCCCTCTGTTGTTCATAAAGTAAAACAGGCAGATGTAATAATAAAACTGTACATGGTCAGCTAGGTTATTATTAGACGTGGCCTTTTTTAGAGCAAGGCGGGCCTACTCTCCCCCAGTGGACCCTCTTTCCAACTCTAATCTCTTCCAGATGTGCTGATGTCACAAGCACATGGAAGCATCAAAGCTGGAGCCCTTCAAAGTGCATGAGCCTGTGCATGAGGAGGCTGCAATTTGATTATCCGCCCCAAGAGAGCGCAGCAATTCTTTCAGAGCCTCTCTGGGCCAGGCAGTAGCTCTCAACCCCCACAAAAATGCCCATAACCCCCCTACACACACACACACACACACACACACACACACAAAGCCTTTAGCAACTACAATAACTTCTAAGCAACTGTGAGGATTTTAAGATTCCATGTGAACTTCTGTATGTATCAGACTTCACTTCATTAAGGTTGATGAGGCACTGACATGTATTACAAGCTTATCACACAGGACAAGCAGAACAGTAGAAAGCAGAACAGTATAAATAAGTGTACAGCACCGTTAACCTCAAAGCCAAAATATCTATATAAATACAAATGTAAATAGATAGAAAAAACAACACGTAAGTCTACAAATGTGGGTAATGTGGAGGTCAGTAGATGTACTGTGCAAAATAGATGAACCATAAAAGCAGCACATCATAGTGCAAATGATAGGTCCACTTTTAAACAGAGTAATATACCTGACATAGCAGTGGGCAATATGACATATGTTATCAATGCTGTGATTAATTACATCATATATGCTTGTCTGAATATAACATGGGTATGGTCAGTACTTCCATAACACTGGATATGTCATCATCATAAAAAAAACAGATTTAACCAATTTATGGAGGGCCTGTAAACAATAAATGCCATTACGTGACTATTTCTTCCTTTCTGCAGTATGAGGTTACACACATGTAAAATCCTTTTGTCACCTGTCAACATTGGTGAAACCCAAAAGCTCAAAACAGATGGAAGGTTGTGGAGCAGAATAGATTAGGAAACAGTCATAAAAAAATTTTAGTTCGTTGAAACATTGGCAAACATTATTGGGGCACATACAGTAAGAAAATGGTAAAGAATAACCCAAACATTATATAACTGTTTTAGAACTGCACAGCTTAGTTTCAGACACCACCCCTAAGACCAGGCACATTTTAAAGGAGTTCCATGAAAAAGTCTTTCCTAAGTGCAAGCCACAAAATGCAGAACCTCAATTTTGCAAAATGTCATTGGAACTACAAATGGAATCTAGTGGTCAGATGAGACAAAATCAAGTAACATTTTAGGTTTATTTAATATACTGGTTGTAAATTATTTTCATGAAGGTCTTAATAACTGGAGTCTCCATTTATTATGACCAAATGTTATACGTATATTTCCCATACCTTTTTTTCTTAAATAGTTCACTTTGCAAATATTTAATTAAAAAGTCATTACACATATTGGTTTTGAGGGTTGTACTCTTTTAGTCTGCTCTAACTTGTCTGAAAACAATCAGATTATCAAGATTTATGCTGTGTGCCATGAAAACGTCTTCATTTATCAGGTTATTTTTTTGCTGTATTGCTCATTAATTAAAAAGTGATGTGTCCAGTGTCCCCTGATAAGAGACAGCAGCCTCTCCTGTGAAACTCTTTGGACCTCGCAGCAGACTGTTGTCTCTGTGCTTAGCTTTCTCCTTATAAAGATCTATGCTGCTGGGTACCCTTCCATCAGATAAAAATGATTCAGAACATTAGGTCCTGTGTTATTTGGATAGTCCCCAGTGGATGGTCTGCAGATGCTTGGATTGTTAACAAACTATCCAGTGACCTGTACTGCACTCTACAGATATAAATAATGTAGGTTAGGGTCTCATCTAGGGGTCTGGAATGAGATTAGATCAAGCTTAGGACTGAGGTTTGGGGAAAATATTGTAAACGTCCCGCCCAAGGTTTCTGGTTATGCAATAAAGAAGGTGGTACCCTGGCTATTTTAGGGGCTGAAGGGCCTTGCCGGCTGGTTAAATTCCTGGTTTTTGTTCAGTTTATGTAACAGTCTTACAACTTACAACTAAAAAGAACAGTGCTTTGCAGTTATATTTATAGGTTAACCAACGTTATGTTAACAAAAACAACATGACCATAGATAACAGTGCAATAATAGCAAACTCTGTAACTTAAATAAACAGTTCATTAAAAAAATCAAACGTACATAATTTTCCATATAAACAAAAGGTAGCTGAACAGATACGATACAGTTTTATGTCTAATAACTCGATAGTCATTCCACTAGCCCAAACTGTTTGCATAGAAATACATTATCTGTGTGGTTTAGGACTTAGTTCTACAATTAAAAAGTGCTTTGCATATCCTAGCCCTGGAGTTGTTTTGTTCAGTTTTATAGTTTACACTAAGTCATACCCTATCCTAAATCACATTGACAGGTCTGCTCCACTTTAATGTTTCGGAGACTTGAGCTATTTAAATGACTGTTGAGTTCCATTGTTTATTATATATGTTAACCACACAGCTGCAGTTCTGAAATAAGGTAGCAAAATTAGCACTCTTGATTAATAACACCTAGGAGAAGTTGTGTCTGTATATTGGATTTTTTTTCTGTGCTTTTCATCCTGAAATTCATGCACCTCCCCCCTCCCCCACCCGCCAGCATTTTCTCTGGTATCAAACCAGTGCCTTGTCTTTTTCCTAGGGGTTTTTTTATTTTTTATTTTCAGTTTTCACAATGCAGATTTTAGATGTAATTGATGGAGGTTTTCCCATTTATTTAAATTCACATTTCTAACTCATTAGACTGCAGTAATAAAGGGTATTGCTAGTCTGTGGTTTAAAAAATATTGAGTTCAGAAAACTGTGGACTTTAAAGGCATTCCATCGTACTACAACACTTGCATAGTGTTCCATTACTATCAGTCGTGCTCCAATTCTCTCAGATAGCACACAAACACACTGAATGTATGCCTCATTGGTCTTAGCATGTATTGGAAAAAAAGGAGTGAGACAATTAATAAAACGATAACCGTGTGTGCAACTGGTCCTAAAATAACTTCCAGAGTCTGGACCAGTTCCCAGAGAGCGCGCAGCAGTCTGATTACAGAGTCTGCCTGCGTCAGTGCCCCATCCCATCACAGCACGCCTGACCTTCCAATCAATCCTCTAATGAGCAAATCCAGTTTCACCTATATCGTTCTGTTTCCTTCACACTTGTTTGGCCCTCTTTACATGGGCCTAAGTGTGTAACAAGTAGTGCACTATAGATAAGTATAAATACTCTTTCACTGCTGCATAAGCACCCTCAGAAAACTGTGACTAGCTTGTATGTTAATAGCTGTAACGTAAGCAGCATGAGAGCTCTAACTGTAGGCCCTGACCTTCAGTGAAAGCGTTTTTTTTTTACTTGCAGTTAAGGGAGTAATAGTGACCCCTTCTGGTTGAATTATTCATTCTGCTATGAATCACAAATGAACAAACGTTCTTAAAACCAGCTGAAGTAATGCTGTTTTAATAAGTAATAAATGTATCATAAATATATAGATTTTATTTAACTGGTAAATATTTGTTTGCAAATGAACTAATAAACAGCTGCCTTTATCCAATTTTACTCACACATACCCTTATAGCATGAAATCAGGTACTGAGTGTCCTATGTTTACTATTGCGACACGTAAAGAGGTGGGCTACACTGCTATAAACTTGTTTCAAGTGTGCTTTTGTTGTAAAGTGGATTTTATTGTAAATATATTAGAATACATGCCACAGCCACATAATTTCTTCATAACAGTTGTTAATTAGCTGAATTCAGTTTCTTAGACGCAAGAAAATCTTTTTCAGAAACACATTTCTCATGTTGTTCAAAGGCCTACACAGTGCCAGTGCATCTCAAAGAAGCTTCTGTCTGCATACAACAATCTAAATGACCTTGATCTATTGCTCTTCACTGTATCATGGTGTGTGCGTCATAACAGTGATAACTTCCACCCAGATTCTGTGCTCACCCTTGTGTCTCAGAGCAGATATGGCACTCTTGTGAATTTAGACTGTGCCGTCTAATCAATGTTCTCTGTATTTTAGACTTAAAATGTAAAATCAGTTCAGTTGTTAGGATCAAGTTGCCATTTTGATCAGGATTCATGTAAAACACTTTCTAGAGAAACTTTGCTTAAGCCAACAGTTCAAGGAGTTTAATGCCTCTAAAAGCCCCCTCACAGCAAGCTATTACATGAAATGGTTATGAGCACACTGTTTGATGCCTGAGATATTGTTATACAAGGCTTGCCTTGGAAGATTTTGGCCTAAAGCACCTTTTTTTAAATCAGTTTATGGTACACGCAGAACCTTTTTTAGATTTACCACTATTTTACTATTGTCAACTTTGTTTGTAAAAACTTGAAGACACCTGTAGCTTCACTGGTGGGTTTGCATAGTAAATAAAATGACTGTGATTACTATTGCCACTACTGAAAAGCAGTCTGAATCAGTAAGTTACCAGTGTAATCAGAAGTTATAGTTATATTGAGAATGGCTTTAAGACAATTTGATTTAAACTGTTCTGAATTATTCTGAAGTACAATTTTTAAATAAATTGTGTAATTCCTCTTTAACTGTGTATATATTGTAGTTTTAGGATAAATAAGTGCTGCTGTTGTGCAATAACCTGATACAAATCTAGTTTAATAAATACAGTAGATTAAATGTAAACATGCATTAATGCACTAACTAACCACTTAAAAATACATGTGTGTGCAGTTTGCTCAAAAATATTATTTAATATCCCAACCATCTTTCAGAATAAATGTTGTATGTTGGTATGAGATGTTTTAAATTAGCGATTGGGTGTTTCACATGATTTTAGGCCAGATTTGTTCTTTGTGTGTGAATTCATTATTTGTATTGGGTCAGGGACACACAGGTGTTTTTCAAAGCACTGTTGAATCTATGAATTGCTGAGACACAGTAGAACAGCTGATGTAAGCAGCACACACTGGGTGGCACTATTTCCTTAGCCAGAGAAGATACTGTACTGTACCTTTCAACAATGTGCAGCATTGTACAATGATCAGTTCTCATGTGTATGCTCACACAAAGCTAGTTACATTTGGACCTGTACAAGCACCACAAGCCAGAATGTGCATGACAAAAATACATATATTCATTTTTTTATTCAGTTACTTATATCCTATCATAGGAAAACATTATGTAAATAGTTTCCCTTTTTCGTTTCATGATAAATGGACCAATAGAAAACGTCCAGAATAATCTAAAATTAAATGATATGTCTTATTATATTTTATAGCTCAAATCTTATATCCCTTACTGTTTCCCCTGTCTTTGTAAAATCCTTATTTTAAATATACAGGGTTTGTTATATCTTAATCTTCATAAAGATTTGTGCATTTTAGTAACACTGAATTTCACCTTTTCATTCAGTTCACTGAACTGTTAAAACTACAGTAATCGTAAGGTAACTGATTAACTTCTAGTTCCATGACAACTTACTGCAAAAGCGTCTAAATCTAAATGTGAAATGTGCAGACAAGACTAGAGATATGGTATAGATTCTACAAGTAATGTCTGTGGCTGTGGAAAAAGTTACCCACTGCTACTGGGCATTGTGTTCTCTGAAGCTTACAGTTTTGGTAATGGAAACCTTCCTAGTGTATGTCAAGCCAATGACCTGGGACAGTATGACCTGTGTGTGTGTGTGGACACATATTCATGTGCGCAAGAAGGCATGTGCACATACATACAGTTGGTGTTCTCCTGGTCAAATGACATATTATGTTACCGTTATATATGTATTGTTATATACAGTTATATATGTATTGTTAAACTGTGCACTAAATCTGAAGTAAGTTAGCAGACCTGTACTTTGGTTTTTTTAATTACACAGAATAAGCAAAACGTGTGGAGAGATGTGTTCTCGCAGTGTGCTAGCATATTTTTATGTGTGTGTGTGTGTGTGCGTGTGCGTGTGCGTGTGCGTGTGCGCGTGCGCGTGCGCGTGTGCGCGTGTGCGTGTGCGTGTGTGTGTGTGTGTTTGTTGTCTGTGTGAATGTGTGCTCCTTCTCAGGGGTTCGCCCTCCCCGCAGTGTGTGGTTGACCGGAAACAGTTGGGGGAGAAAGACACCCCTTCAGGCCCCTTTAACACTTCTGCCTGAGCAAATATTTATCCTCATTTCAGCAGCGCTCCGTTTCAGCCCTGAGGGAACTGGGGAGCTAAAGTCCAGTCATGTAATTAAAGCTTCCACCCTCGTCCATCGCCTGCTTTCGCCGCTCATTGATTTCACATGTACCTCAACCCAGGATGAAAGTGACCTGTATTGGGGTTCATGTTACATCTGATTTTTTATATTAAATAAATTAACATTGATTGATAATTGATAAAAGTGAGACAGCTAGTAACAACATGGGTAACTTTGGAGAAGCACGTTGGTAATATGCTCAGGTGTGTTTGTGGGCCTGTGGCTGTATGTGGCATGTTTGTGGGTGTGGGTGTGTGTGTGTGTGTGTGTGTGTGTGTATGTATTTCTAATAGTATTGAATTTACTTGAAATATTAAGTAAAGTAGTTCAGGTTGTGTATATCAATCATGCATCACAATGTAATAGGCAGCCTAGTGGTTAGGGTGTTCGCCCTGCGTTCAAGAAGTAATGGATTCGATTCACAAGATCGTTAGGCACCTCTGTGGTACCGCCCCCACACACTGCTCCCCGGCCGCTGTGTTCCTGGCTGCCCACTGCTTCACTTGGTGAATGGTTTAAATACAGAGGTTGAATTCAATGTTGTTCACACTGTGTGCTGTGGTGTGTTCACGCATCTGGGGAAACAGTACAATGCACAGGCAATTGGTGCTCAAACATCTGAGGCAGTTGGGAGATCCTGGCACAATTTACAAAATGTACCACAACAAAGAGCAGTGGGGACATGTCCAGAGCATAAACGGCGCCTATGAGTGGGATGTCCATTATTGATACTTACACTAATAAAATATTACAATCAACAAAATTTTGTTTTACAGTTTACTCAATAAAAAAACTGTATAAAAAACTGTGTATACCAATTTCATTTGGAACTGATGTATACATTTGAATCAGCTGGATTCAGTGAAATTCAAAAGACTAGTGAAAAAGAGCTTAGGTTATGGTTGATATCCATATTTTCATACTATCATACCATGCAGATGTGTGCAGTGTTTAACAGTATTGTTCTTTTGGCCAGGGTGAGGGGCACTAGTGCTGTAGTTTAGTCTTGTTTGGCTCAATTGACTGAGCCAGCATTTGTTGACGTTATGGTGCTTTCGTTTTGTTGACAGGGTTGGTGGAGCATTATTAGAAGACATACAGTTGGTATTTCTACATGCGATGTTATACCGTCATACTGCTCAAGCACAGTAGCTTATAATTTAAGGACCAACAAAATGTTTTTACTTTTTTAAAACTGTGAGGGCAAAACTATTTCATTTTGGCTAAGGTTAGGGTAGGTTTACTTTTCATTTCATTACTTTTCATTATCACGTCAAAACAGGATTTTTAAGGCAACAGAAAGGCTTAAATTGAAACAGCATAATTTGGCGTAAGGCCTGCTTTAGTCTGTTTTGATGTCATTTCACCCCAGCCAGTGTTACTGTATAGCTTGAAGTCATTCATCATAAAAGGCTTATATACGTGCCATGTTAGCTTATGAATAGTGCCCTACAGTGTTACAGAAATACCTTATTAAATGTTGATGCTTGTATTCATTGTCACTGTTAAGACAAAACACTGTATCTACTTTTGCACTTACCGAAATGTCAACTGACCTTCACACCTTTAATATCTTCATTTAAATATTTTAGGAATTTTGGATGAATGGAACATTACAGATAGCCCCAAGTCAATCTTGTCCCATTAACTTTCACTAAAAGTTAAGAAAGTTTTTCTCCTTCTTCCTTCTCCAGTAAAGTTACTGTTTTTTTTTCTGGGTGGACGGGCTGGGAACTGCTGTTTTTCTTCAACAAAGCGTAAAGAGTAAAGAGTTAATATGCTGGAGACATTCCAGGAAGACTGGAGCCGTTCATCCTGTGAAGTTCCACCCCCACCCCCCACCCCCCCCCTCCATCTCACTGACCTCACAACGTTCAATTGGCACTTGTTCAAGAACACAAGAACACACGTGCACACAGCCGCAAACACATAAGCGAACACACACACACAAACACACATGCTTGCACTCTATATTGGGTAAGTGTGCTGGCAAGAGGCTGCATTCGCATATGAGTTCAGCTGTCAGAGACACCCAGAGCTGCAAGAGGGGAAAGGAGAAGGGGGTGGGGGGCGTTCTGGGTAAGACGGAGCGAAGAAAGCAAAGCTGAAACAGCGGAAGAGAGAGAGAGAGCGCATGAAACAGCTCAACAGGATCACCAACACTATGGATCAGCACCCCAGCACAGGAAGTGAAGTGACCAAGAGGAAAGCCAGTGCAGCTTTTATTATTCTTCTACCTCTGTCTGGATGGTCTTAGCTCTCTCTCGCTCTTTCTCTTTGGAACCATGCGCCTCAACCTGCACATGTAAAGCCTGTGCCGGGCTGAGCGTTCTTGGTATCCTGTACTACAGTTATTGCAGCAATTCAAAAAGGAGAAAGAAAGGACATATGACACAGATCTTTATAGCAAGAAGCAAGACTGTATGAACCTGATTTTCTGAGGATGAATGCCAAATCCAAGGGAAACTTCAAGGCTTCTGGACTGACTCAAAGTGGATTCATTTACTCATGCCACTGCGGCTCGACTCCTTCGTTCTTCTTTTGTGACTTGTCTGAAATGGCAACCCCATGTGGCTTCAGTCGAGCAAGGGCTCATGAAAGGAAAAGGTGAAGAACGGTGCAAAACTGGAGAGTGAAAAAGGAAGGACGTGATAGACATAGGGAAACTATGAGTTTGCCAACTAACTGTGTCTTTCTCCCTCCTGCCGACCGGGCTTTCAAAGTGCGGAACGGCAGCATCTGTGGGTCCCCCTGCGCCGTCAATCGTCCAATAGACATCATCCAGAAACGCAGGCGGTAATTCCATTCTCAGAATTCCTTTTCTCTCTATGTCATGAAGAATAATGCCTTAGAAAAATGCATTGTGTGCCAAGTTTATGGCAAGTAGCTGTTGCTGGTACCTCAGACAATGGTGTCATGGTTGATCAAGTTGTTCTTCAGTGCTGATAAGTGAATGTGTAGTGTAGAAACGTACTAACCTTCCTCCACAAGCATTTAAAGGCGTTCAGATTCTCAGGTCTTTGATGCACCGGTGGAGACAAAAGTCAGCTAAAGGGAACTATATGGCTGTCCTATATTTCAAGTCTTGTCAAGTCCAGGAAATTGTAATGAAATTTAGGCATCACATATTATAGTCCATCATTCCAGCTGATATTTAATAAACGCAACACTATACGCTCACAGTTCTTTCAAGGACACATAATTAGTCATATATCTATGATTAATACAAAGTGGTTTGAATTAATCGTAATTCTATTAATACAAGTGTTTATAACAATAATCACATATAGGAGGCAAAGTGCTCAGCTTATTTCTCAAAAACGGACACAGTTTCACTTGCTTGATTATCTCTGGTCTAGAGTTTGTATATTTACAGTACCCTACACTGTGAGTAGACACAGCTCATACTGTACTGGTAATTGCTCAGGAAAAGTTTATTCTTGGTGCTAAGGCATACCTATGGCAAGCTATAACTTGTTGATCTGAGGAGATAACAGTTTTAAAACATCAGGGACAAGCAGGAAGTGAGACATATACAACCATATCTAAAGCAAGTTTTACAGCCCCTTCTCTTCATGTCCATTGAGTTAGGGACCACAGAATTTCTTTCGTTTTAATTGTCGACTGTTAACAACAAGTCTTACCCACAGTGACTCGCACAGACAATGTAAGTAATAGGTATTGTCGAGACAATTTTAATTGTCCATTCATTAAAGTGGTTATTGTGGATTATTAAAGTTGGCACAAAAAGCCAAAAAGTAGTAATTGAGTGTGCTGTAGCTTTGTGGTCCAACTAAGAACCATACATGACTACTTTTAAACACATGATTTTTATTTGTTTAAGCCTGAAAAATGATATATGTGTGTCTGCAGAAGGTACCTTTATGAATTTTTACAGTCATAACTTTATTTTATGACACACTTTGTGATTTCTTGACATAAAGAGAAAACTTGCAATTTGCTTCACTTAGAGAAAGACCCTTTTAACAGAGAAATCATCTGCATTTAAAATCAAACCCTAACATTATTAAGGGTGTCCCCAAACTGATGAGCTTCTTAAGAAATGCCTTTATATCATATTTCCTGTTGTTGAAGAAGCCTGTGCCCATGCTATACAAAAAAACACAGTGGGGAGCTATTTGGACATTGATTCCTTAAAAACACTGAGTGATTGTACATTTTAAATGGCAGGAAACTAGCGGAATACACCAGCAATTGTCTTTGCATTTGTGGTTTTGCATATACATCAGTTTGCTATTTTGCCACTAGTTAAAACAAGGCAATACTTGTGTGTAAACTAGGTTTTAGAAACTACTGCTAATCGAACCATAACAAGAGTCATGGCCTCAAAATAAGCTCAAATATATTACACTTCCAATAGTCAGCTGGGCTGTTTACCCTTGGAATACAACTTGTTGTTAAGTCAGAGTTAATGTGAGGTTAAATAAAATATTGTTTTTAGTGTTTAGACCTCAGAGCCTTATCTTATATACATCAAACACTGCTGTGCTCATTTATCTTTGACAAGAGTGCAAACTGAGCCTCAACTGACGTCAACCTCTGAGCTGTGCATGGTGACACAGGCGTCTGTGGTTGCAGCTTCGGTTGGAGGAGTTAAAAGAAGTGTGTGCGCAGTGTGTGTGTGTGTGTGTGTTTAAGGCATTTTTATGAATCCAGCATTTTGTTCAAGCCACTGTTCAAAGAGTGTGTTGCCCAGAGTTTTACAACCTAGACAAAGCAATTAAGCAGACAGGCTTGTGCAAGATAGCCAACTTTTGTAGAGCACTGAGAATGCTTACTGTTTCACTTTTGCTCATAATGGTTTAATTCAAAGAGGAAATGGTTGAACCTTCTTCACCCCAGGTCCTAATCACATGTTTATTGAAATGTCCCTTTTAAACCCACATCTGCCCCCCGAATCAAAGGCCTGCCCTCTCTGCTCTGGACACTTACCCCAGCCTGTGCATTGAGCCTCCATGGTTGGGCACTTTGCTGCTTAATTGCTTTTGCTCGGCAAGTGATGCATGCTGTCCTGTCAGGATCAATGTGATGTTCCAAATAAAGCCTGGATCTGCTGAGAGCTTAATCAGGCCCAGCAGTGGACAGAGTGGATCCGGGAGAGAGGCTGAGCTTTGGAGAACAGCTAGCGTGGAGACGGAGAAGAGGACGAGGGCTTGTGTGCTTCTCGTTTTGAAGAGCGCTACCCTTAATTATGCCATGCTCCGCACAGCGGTCCACTCAGACCACCACTGGAGAGTCAATTGATTGCACCATCCCATCGCTCCTCTCCTTACCCAAGCACCTTGTGCACAGAGGCTATTTGTGACTAGTCTCTAGGCACTGCAAGGCATCCTTGCTCGTTTCAGACACACCTAGAGTAACCCAGTAGCCCATTGGCTTAGAATCAAATCTTTATTTCTGCATTTCACTTTCTCTTTCCACTGGCGGAACACAATGCATGTTTGGTCAGCCTCGACAAAAAAGCAATTGTTTTGGAACCAAATGAAGCCATAGCACCAACTGGAGATTTGAAAGGAAAGTGTCTTGCGCCTGACCTTGTTCCATGTCTGTCATCTATGTATTAAAGTTTGGTGTGACACATTTTTGGTACTCAGCAGAGTAGGTGTCTTGTACCACCCATTCATCATGGCATGGATTGAAGTAGACTTCAGCCCATGTAGTAAAGACAATAAGGAAACATGGCATGAAATAAGAGTCGCATACCGCAGCAGACGTGAGAATGATCCTCTGACAGATTTGTGAGGAAGACTTGCTGGCCATGTGGGAAAAGTGAGAGTGCCGTCTGAGGCCCGTTCCAGGATGCACACCTGGTCGCAGTCCATCATTAACTGGAGCAATATGGCCGTTCGGGTCAGAAGTTAGTGTAGCACATAGTTTAACCCCATTCACTCATCCCCTCATCCCTCTTACAATTCTTTTCATGTTGTTAACAACTGTTTAGAGAAATCTGTCCATGCTACCTAGCATGTATCTAATAGTAGCACCTGTAAATTATTTGCATTGTGTGCAATAGGAAAATTATTGGGGTTTTAGGAGTGGGTTGTCCATAGGTTATATATATTTTCTCACAAGCTCATGAATTATTTACACTGGAAATCAATCTTTTCTTCTAATTAAAGTACTGGTTTGGTTCCCCATTACTAAAGTCCTTCACTTGCTTTATAGCAAATAATTTTATAATACTATATATTTTTTTGACAAGTGTGAACAGTTTTCTTTGTAGAAGGTTGGACTACCAGGCCTGATACTTTTGCACAAGTAATGGCATTTGTAGGTCTGTCTGTACATCTAAAGCATGTTCAGACATGCATTCCTGAGAGGAGTAGCAGGGTTTTAATGACGCACTTTGAAGTAACACATTTGTCCATTTTCTTATCCTTTAACAGATACTTTTACAGTTGGTAACAAGTGATATCGTAATAACCGTATGATTTTTGAAAATGTAGCATGATGTTAGAATGGAGTACATTTTTCATGATCTCTTACGGCTTTCCTACACAGAGGAAAATGTGATCTTATACTTCACACCACATGAAGAGTGAGCTCACATTCTCACCTTTTTGTTGCTTTGTTTTCTCTACTAGCAATTATATTTATTCTTTGCTCTATAGTGCATTAAGGTCAGGCCGCAGAACTCACACACAAAATATATCTGAGCTTTATTTACTCTCTGTGTTTAGTTTTGGCATCCAAAAAGAGGTGAGAGTTTCTATGCTGGTACAAAGTTCTTGGTGTATGATGGCACAGCCATCTGGAAGTTGTTGAAGTTGTTCTTTCATGATAACATCAGTGTCGAAGACCGAAACTGTCTGTCATCTTTTCCCTGTGCCAGTAAAGCTCAGCTACTGGCAATTACCTTGGAATAAGTGGCATGTCACTTTTCAGCTGAGGAGTAAGCTGAACTTTAAATGTGTAAATTCCAGTAAAGTTACACATGCTTCTGTGTAATCTGTTAGGTTGTCTTCTATGTGTTGTGTTTCTGACACAGAGCTGGTTAGAGAAAATACATTACCAGTTAGCACAGGAACTATGGGAAGGAGAAGTGTGACATCCTGTGACGTTAGAAAGCATTTAGACAGTACAGTTTTCATGACATTATGCCCTTCTTTTTAACACTCACAAGCTAATATAAAAGAATGTATAAAAATATAAAAAAATGTGGTAATAATGGTTTGATATTTTCAAAAGTTCAAAGGGCTGTAATTAATTTGTTTGATCAGAATAACACAAAAAAAGATGTGCATTCCTGTGCCTTTGTTTCCTTGCCCAAAATTACAAAATACAAAAAAAAATTTATAATAATGGTTAAATACATAAAAAAAAAATAATACATGAATCAAGGAGAAGCATATATTTTATAACATGCTTTTTTCCATTAATGCAACATATAGTGTATGGTAAATCCAGAAGTGGTGGTTTCTAATGCTGCTACATGCATGTGTATTTATGAATGGGGAAGACTGCATTGCCAGTAGGCTTGGAGCATAATTCACCTGCAAAGCTATAAATAGCCCAGGCAGCTCCTTGTGCTATTTATAGCCTTCCACAGTCTGACCATGTGACTTGTACTGTAGCACTGTACAGCCCCCTACGTCACCAAGCTTGCATCGCCTTCATCAAAATTCCCTTTGAATGGGAGATGAAAACTCCAGAAGGGGCTAAGGAGAGATGCGTCTCATTTGATAAAGGTCCATCCCCATGTCGGCATGCCCTAGTGCAGTCCCGACACGCGCCTATGTGCGTCACCACAAAGATAGCGTCCCCCCACTGCCTCCTCATTGGCTCCTCCTATCCTCATGAATCGAATTGCCTCATTGAGTGCTGATTATGTAACATTCACACTTCATTTAACAGTTGGTGCCACCACTGAACCTCCAAAGAGTGCTAAAGATAGATGCATGGTGTCGTATATTTGATGGATAGGCCTATTACAGGATAGGCAGGGAAGCTGGAAGCGTTGCATCCCACCAAACCACAAATTTAATCAGCATGGTATTAACTACAATAGGCCTAAATACCTTTCTCCTATTAAGTAGAAAAAATCCATCATGGACATATATAATACATCAGGACACAGAATCAGAAATAACCCCTTTAAGTAAAATGACATGAATACATTCAGATGCTCAGATCCATGCCTAGCTTCCATTGCTGTTTTTCTATGTAGTATCACATCTTTGTGAAGGATTATAATCTGTATCTCTGGCTCTTTGTCCTTGCTCTGTTTCAGTTTCGATGTGGAGAATGGATTGTCTACAGGACGTCCACTGGACCCTCAGGTCAGTCCCAGCTCTGGACTGGTCCTGCAGGCCACCTTCCCTCACAGCCAGCGGCGCGAGTCCTTTTTGTACCGCTCCGATTCGGATTTCGACCTCTCCCCCAAAGCCATGTCCAGAAATTCTTCCACTGCCAGTGAGCTGTGAGTGCTGCACCTTCACCATCTCCTAGCTAGTCTTCACTCTACTCTTCACTAGACACCTGCAATGTCAACTGCCTGGATCACCACTGAATAATGATTTTACTAGAACTGAATTTTATTAAGGTGTAAGAATAAGAAACCCTCAAGACATACATTTTTTTTTTCTTTTACTCATACATTAAGTTTATTGCAGAATGTTTTTATAGTAAGTTGCATGTAAGCACATGATGCTGCAGCGTTTAAGCATGTGAGTGATAAACAATGTGATTCACATTAAACACAACCAAGATCATGCTAGATAGTGGGAAATGTGTTTGAAGTGCACTTGGAGTTAAAACCAGTAAGTAAGGAATAAAGTTTCATACCCCATCCAAGTATCCAGTGCAATCGTTAAAGTTGTATGTTTTTAATTATCAAATGTATCTAAACCTTTGGAATATTTGTTGCAGCCCTAGCTGCATTTCTTACATTGTTTACAGCTGCCTGGAAGCTTATTTGGAAACTTATTCCTGAAAACATTTAGTTCACCTCTTATAATGTTATAATCAAG
>JBBPDC010000038.1:12899256-12921940 GCA_037974485.1 Hemigrammopetersius urotaenia
AAAGTTGTATGTTTTTAATTATCAAATGTATCTAAACCTTTGGAATATTTGTTGCAGCCCTAGCTGCATTTCTTACAGCTGCCTGGAAGCTTATTTGGAAACTTATTCCTGAAAACATTTAGTTCACCTCTTATAATGTTATAATCAAGAACATCAAGCTGACATGCTACATTTCAGAGGACAGACATAACTGCTGCCTTGTCTGTCTTTCTCTTGTCCTATCCTCTTCATCGCTGACATGGTGCTGACGTCCATGTCATTTCGCTTGAACATCCCAGTTAGATCACCAGACTCTTCCTTTGTTTTTTCTTAAGGGAAGAGGGCTTGAAACAGTGGGAAGTCAGTTGCCTGCCTCGGTGAGATAAGCGTGTGGCAACCTTATTTTACTTTAACAAACTACATAAAATAATGTGTGTGCTCCCATCCCCACCATCCTTTCCATCACCCAGACCCACTGACACACCTCTATCCTTAAACCTGTTTAAAACTTCACCACCTCAGAAAATGGCATCCTGATTTAGGAGGATTTGATATGATGCATGTGTCTTTTCTCCTTATCCATAAGCAAAGTCTCAGTGTGCATGTCCCACAGTTTATGCACAATGAGCTTCAGTTTACAAGGCTAATGTTAAAATTACACACAAAAATTCAGCATTTTCTAGGTTAAGGTCACTTACATATGGAAACAATAGTTTCTGTGATATTCCTGTGACTATGGTAGTTATAGGTACTAATTAGTAGAGCACGATTTAACTAGAAGAAAGTAGAAATGGTATAAAATTGAAATAAAAATGTATACTCATAACATATAACATATCATAACGGCCAATATTATTGAAAATCTAGTAGAAAAAGGATTTCTAGGAATCTTTAAAGCCCCTTAAAATTGATATATTGAACCTTGGTATTTGATTGATTTTCAAAAATGGAGCAATGTTCATTAATATTGTAAATATATAATTCAATGGGGGGTGTTTATGTATCATGAGGGGGATTGGAATTACTCATGTCTTGTAAACTGAAGCAGTCAATTTGTTTGCCCCACACCACTTCCTTTGAACTTTGCAGTTTGCACAGAAAGTACAGCTGTGCTGCAGTGCTATTGGATTATTCTGAGTCATATTCTGAGCCTGTGGGAAGGATACTGTGTTGTGGTTTAGAGTATAAACTCACCCTCTGTACATGTGGTTGAACTCTCCAAGCCACTGTTCTGCATAATTCCCCACCCAAAACAGTATTTAGAATTGCAGGTCCTGTGAAGCTGAAAAAAACATCCACAATATACTAAGAAATGAAGTGTAATTTTCCAGAGCCTTTTATGAGCTTAGTCATAATTTTTTTCTCTTATTTCAGGCATGGAGAAGACATGATTGTAACCCCATTTGCACAGGTTTGTGAGATTTTTACATCATAATATTCTGTTGCAGTACAATGGTGGGTGTTTGGCATTATGTCATACACTATATTTTATGGTAATGACTTTATGCCATATATCCCACAGACTAAAAAATGCATTTTTTTTTACCTGAAATCTGTGCAGAATTACCATATGAATGAATATCAACACAAGTACTGCCAAAATGTTGTTGATTTTATATATTTTATTCAGATGGAAATGTACGTAGACACGTAATAAAAATAAATTTAGTGCATCTTTTTTTTTTTGGCGTGTGTGTTCATGCACTGTCCAGCTGACAAAAAATATTGTCTCTATATGTAAACCTAAACTAAAATTCCACCCTTGGTTCCTCTTAGGTTCTGGCCAGTCTGCGAACAGTGCGGAGTAACTTTGCAGCTTTAACTCATCTACAGGATCGGGGCGGTTGCAAGTAAGAGATCCGTTATACTTAGATTTCCTAGCCCTTTTAGCCACTGACAGAATGGAAGGAATTCTAGAGATTATCATGCCAGGAATGGCATTGGACCACCTTCATGGAACTCACTGCCTTCTTTCTTCTCTTTTCTGTTAGACGGCCATCGGGGAGCAATCCTCCGTCCATGTGCAAGCCAGGCTTACCAGGTCAGTGCTAAGGGATCTGGCACTTTCACTAGATAGTGTAAGACTGGGCCTATTTTGTAAACAGTGCTGGAAGGTTTGGGTAAAAAATACCACACCCCAATTGGCGGCAATAAACTGCACTGGGAAGCTGAAGCCAGCACAGAATGAACAGTATGTACCATCATGCCATTCAGTAATCAGTTAGTGAAATAAGATCAGCTGAAATAAGTGTGCACTTATTCATCCTTCTGCTCTTACTCCCTCTGCACCGTGTGGGGTGAGGTTGATCACAAACATGAAGAGGGATCGCGGTTGCTATGGCAACACAGGGTGGGTTCTATATTAGAGTACCCCTATGTTTCCTCAGGCAACCAAAAACCAAGGCTAGGACTCTGAGAAAAAATATGAAAAATAAGAAGAAGAATTTGATGACAGTGGAGAGTGATGTAGAGGGTGAAGACAAGTTTGATAATATGGTCTTACACTAGAAGTATTCGCTCACCTGCCTTAGCACGCATATGAGCTTAAGTGACATCCCATTCTTAATCCATAGGTTTTAATATGATGTTGGCCCTTTGCAGCTATAACAACTTCAACTCTTCTGGGCAAGTGCTCCACAAGGTTTAGGAGTTTGTTTATGGGAATTTGGACCATTCTTCCAGAAGCACATTGGTGAGGTCAGACATTGATGTTGGACAAGGAGGCCTGGCTCACAGTCGCCGCTCTAATTCATCCCAACGGTGTTCTGTCGGGTTAAAGTCAGGACTCTGTGCAGGCCAGGTCTTTACCGACCTTGCTTTGTGCACTGGTGCGCAGTCTTGTTGGTACAGGAAGGGTCCGTGTCCCCAAACAGTTTCCACAAAGTTGGGAGCATGAAATTGTCCAAAATCTCTTGGTATGCTGAAGCATTCAGAGTCCTTTCACTGGAACTAAGGGGCCGAGCCCAGCTCCTAAAAAACAACCCCACACCATAATCCCCCCTCCACCAAACTTCATACTGCAGTCAGACAAGTACCGTTCTCCTGGCAACCGCCAAACCCAGATTCATCCATCAGATTGCCAGATGGAGAAGCGTGATTCATCACTCCAGAGAACGCACCTCCACCTCCGCATGATTTATACCGACTGCATCTGACGCTTTGCGTTGCACTTGGTGATGTATGGCTTGGATGCAGCTGCTCGGCCATGGATACCCATTCCATGAAGTTCTCTACGCTGTTCTTGAGCGAAGGCCAAATGAAGTTTGGAGGTCTGTAGCGATTGACTCTGCAGAAAGTCGGTGACCTTTATGCACTCTGCGCCTCAGCGTCTGTTGACCACACTCCATCAGTTTACGTGGCAACACTTTGTGACTGAGCTGCTGTCGTTCCCAATCGCTCCCACTTTGTTATAATACCACTGACAGTTGACTGTGGAATATTTAGTGGCGAGAAAATTTCACGACTGGACTTTGGTGGAATCCTATCACGACCCCACGCTGGAATTCACTAAGCTCCTGAGAGCGACCCATTTTTTCACAAATGTTTGTAGAAGTGGTCTGCATGCCTAGGTGCTTGAAGTTATACATCTGTGGCCACAAAAGTGATTGAAACAATTGAATTTAATTATTTTGATGGGTGAGTTAATACTTTTGGCAATATAGTGTATATGAGTTTAGGACTCATACCTATGTTGCTATGCAAAACAGTTTGAATATTTTCCATATTAATCTTCAAGGAAAATCTTGACGTCACTTTAGACATATTAGTAAAGAGTTGTAGAAACAAATAATGTTATGAATTATAACAATTACATGAGTTTATGCCATTGTTGTTGCTGCTACAACAGTGAATTCTTAGTTTAACAAGCAGAAACCTGGGAATGTGTTTTTTGTTGTTATTGTTGTTGCCCAACTGTCTTTAGATCAGTACCTGTCCTTTTGCAGATGACACATACCAGAAGTTGGCCATTGAGACGTTGGAGGAGCTGGACTGGTGCCTGGACCAGCTGGAGACGCTGCAGACCCGCCACTCTGTCAGCGAGATGGCCTCCAATAAGGTATATTGTATATTTATGCCTAAACTTATTAATTCACGTTTTCACTTATTCAGGACAAACTTTGAGTCAGAGTGAGGGACAAAAATGCAAACAGCAAAAAGCACTGGAAAAAAGTTGTGTTAGTTGATTCAAATGTGTACAATAATATTGGGATCAAGGAATACAAGGAATACATGCATCAAGATGAATAAAATGGAAAAACGTTTACACAATTTTGTGTTTTAGTCTCACACCTTTGGCAATAATTGTACTGATATAGTCTTATTTTATTCCTGCGGAAGTCATGTACTCATGATTTCTGTCATCATCATGTTACCATACCTGCCTGATGATGCAAAAACATTGTAAATGCAGGTCATGTGGCTGTTTTTTACCTCACACTGGCAATAATTTTGTAAAAACTGAAACTGAACTGTCTTTGCGCATCAAGTATTAAACAAAAATGTAAACATTTAAGAAATATCTTAAATGTTAAGGTAGTTGCATTTTTCACGGGGAAATTATATCCAAACCAAGGCATGAAAAGTGACTTTTTTGTTGCAAAATGATGCAAAGTACTTAGAGTTTATCGCTTAACATACAATCGCCAATAGGCCAAGTGCCATGTTTTGCAGTTGCAGTATTACATCAGCTAAGTTTAGGCTGTGACTAAAATAGATTTTTTTTGTGTGTGTGGACATTGATTTGGACATGCGTGCAGCTATTTTTTTTTTCAACACTGCTAGCATGTTCCTATTTTTAGATCAACCACATTTGCCTGGAGTCCACCCATGTCCATTCCCATCCCCCTTGCTCCTTCCTTACACATGCAAATGTTAACATAGCACACACACACTACACCAACACACTCTGCACCTCCCCAGTCGTGTGCTGGGAAATGTGAATGAGCACAGCAGTGTGGAACTGATGAGAGAACTGATGTCATGAGAGACCACCACAAATGCTCTGATTGGCCCTCGCAGAAACTGCATGGCTCCTCCATTGAAAGGCCGTGTGCAAGGAACCCCTACACTTCGAAGCACACGCTTCATACACATGCATACATGGAGTGGGGGGAGCACCACTGAAAACTATTTGATGCTATAAATAAACCCTCAGCACAGCAATCTCATCCATGTGCATCCTATATTGCACAAAAATGTCTCAAATGCCTTTACCGTATCATCGCCCAACTAAGGGGAAATTCTCCCTGCATAAAGCATTAAAAATGGCAAGGGTGCATTAAGGGTGCATAATAATACATTATTCTGGTTAAGGTAGCACACAATTTGCCCTGCAATAAAAGTACTGCTTTTGCAGTATACCTTAGATATATTAAAATCTGCATTATCCAGTGCCCTATAAACAGATGCTGACCAACCTTAATGTGATAAGGTGCCCTGAAAATAATCTTTAATTTAGCCTGTATGTTTAGATATATTGTGTCAATTTGTCAGTAAGAGACTGGTGTAATAATAACATGTTTGCTTATTTCATAGAATACTTCAGTATAAGTTAATAATCTCCTCCTGAGATATATTACATATATTCATTGCATTTTTCAAAGTACAATTTTTCGAGATCTTTCAGTAGCAAATATTATGCTATTTTACATTTGACCATAAATGTCACAGTCGCCTTTTTTAATTGTTACAACAGTTTAGCAATGCCTTTAAGCTTTTGTCTTTGATGAATGACCAGCAAGAAACTAATTTAACACTGTTCATAACACTTAGCAACAAATGATGTGCAGCCCTACTATCTATCTATGTCAAAGGTAAATACCATGATGCTCCCAGTACCTCTGTATTTAACTATTTTAATTCTTCTCAATCAGATTATGGACCAGTTTAGCAGCTTTTGCTCTAGCTTATCATACTTTGTCAATACTTCCCATAATCTTTAGTCTATTTGAATTCTTGCAGTGCATGAATGAAGTTGCGATTCTGCTTTATTCTACCCGTTTCTACACACCTGTATGCAAGGCACGCACAAACACACACATACACACACGCACCAAGCCCCACGTGCATATACACCCCTCCCTCTATGCTCACTGGCCAATCAGATGCTGAGTTCGGGCTCAGCCTCTGTTGTCAGGAGCGGCTGATTGGAAGCTGTCCAGCATGCAGTGTGGAGATGGGAGGGGGGACAGGTTCTTCATAGTACTCTCTCGATCTCTGTATTTACACACACTGCAGGGAGATGCACACAGTCAAGCATTGCCACGCTCAACCTCGATGTAGACATGTGCTGTTGATGCTTTGGTCTGTTCTTTTTTATTCATGGCAGTAGGATCGCTTGATGTATAGCAGGACTTTTCTTTGCATTCACCTTGGATTACATGCATCATCAGACTGCAGTGGAATTCCAAAGATATGCCTCCACAGAGCGTTCTTTAAGGGTCTTTACTGAACAGATGTCAGCTTTGTCCTGCAGTCTGCCCTCAACATGGTTTCACACATGTTCGAGTGGCATAGACATACCTTTTGTTCTCTGCAACTCAGACTTTCACTCCGGTAAGTGCTGTAGCTGCTCACACCATCCACTGGTACAAAATTAGGTGAGGGTAGAGGAATAAACGTTAAGCTGCATGCTCTTTTTTGGATGCATTCTTAGACCAAGGCTTGAATACATCTGTAAGCTTTTATGTTATGGGCAAGCATCACGTTTGCCTTAGTGGTAAAAGCACAGGACCTTATGCAGCACCCTTGAAGTAGAACCAGTGGTTGCTCAACAAGTCTAGCATCATAGCATGCAAAAGAACAACTTGTCAATGGAAATCTTTTATATGCATTTACATGCCTGCTTAGACAATTTGGGAGTATATTTGCATTGTATGACAAATATCTTTGCATAATAGTCTAGTATATATGGCACATTTTGATATGCTTGTATCCAATTATATAGTAATATATTTTACTATGTCTGTGTGTGACCATGTTTATAGCTCTTTGTGGGGACCATATGTCTGTGGGATAATGGAAAACACAACATATGAACAATGTGTAACTGGCAGAACTTTTGCCTGGTCTGTATGAGAAAATGCAGCTTTTTTTTGGAAAAGTTACTTACGTTAAGACTAGGGTTAAGTTAGATGTTGGCAGAGCTACAGCATTAAGCCAGTGAAAATACACAGAGTATGGAAGGTGTGCGTGTGTGTGTATGTATGTGTGTGTGTGTGTGTGTGTGTGTGTGTGTGTGTGTGTGCGTGTGTGAGTGAGTGTCTGTGCATGTGTGCGCCCCTAGTTGTTAGACTTCCCTCTCGTAGCCACATGCCTGATTACATAACAGCCTCTGCAGAGATGCAGGAGGTTCATTCATTGAGCAGTCATTCCTCTCAGACGCCTGTAGTGTCTGAATGAAGTGTCCTGCCTCCTCACACAGCAGCCACTGTGTACAAGCTGGCGGCAAGTACTTTCTGCTGCTTTCTCTTCTCTTACCGCACTTTTGGAGAAGCCACAGCACTTCATCACGACTTGTACACTGACATTTACATTGTGTGCCACAGCTTCTTCTTCCAATACTGAATATTGTATATTTGTAGGATTTATTAAATTAATACCCCAGTGCTTTCAATCTACTGTCTATATGCTCCATCTTTAACATGCAAAAGACTACCACAGTCAACAAATTCAATGCATTCTTCTGCACTTAAAAGAAAGAAAGAGTCAGAACACACAACAAAACCCAGTGGTCAGATGGTTAACCATGTGCCTGCTGGCTTCTGATATTCTTGTGTTTGGAGGGAAAGAATTTATAAGACAAACAAATTAATGTTCACACATTAGAGAAACAGCAAATAGACATCAGGTGGAAAAAGAATGAAGTATTTATTTAATGCAACATATATAAGTACAGATGCCGACTTTGGCAAGGCATCAGTATTGTACTGAAGAGTAACAGAAATTTCCATTGCTATGCAAAGTGACATTTGGCATAATTAATAATTATTGTAAGTCATTCTGGATATAATAATGATTATTGTAATTATTGACAGTGCTCTTGGAGCAACTGACGATTAAATGTCTTGCTCAAGGACACAGTTGTAGAAAGTGAGGTTTGAACCTGCAACTTTGTGGTGATCAGAGTCACAGGCAAGTGCTATGTCTAAAATAATGTAACCAAGTCTTATGGAAAGTGAAGCTATCTGCGCTTCTGAATTTGTCACATATTTTAGTGTAAGCTGTAGTTCAGGATGTACTGAGAAAAAAAAAATAGCAGATCACTGATCAGAGCATCACATCACACTGCCTCCGCCAGCTTCCCTTCTACTCATAGATCCTTGTACCATCTCTTTCCCGAGTAACAGATAGATAGATATAAACTTTATTGATTCCAGGAAATTCCAGTTAGTTTTGACACCTAGTAAAAAGTAAACACACATCAAGAACAACAAAAAATATTTGTAAAGCATAGAAAGTAAAACTTAAAATCATTGTGATATAATAATAAAGTAACATGGTGTGAAAAATGTGACAAGGGCATTGTGCGATAGGTACCAGTTAAAAGAGGTAGCTGCAGTTAAAATGGTAAATAGACAGTAAAAATAAATATTGAGCTGACATAAATAGTGGATAAATACCTAATTGCACTTACAAACACTGAGTATAGTTATAGGCTGATATATGTTATGTGATAGACCTGCGTTAGACCTTTCCTCTGTAGTGCCCTTAGTCCTGAGTCCTCCCACTGGGCCCCGACCCCTACTACACAATGTGGATTTATATAGTTTGATGGCATGGGGGACACGGTCTGTTGGTGTTACTCCTAGGGAGTAGCAGCCTGTCACTGAACATGCTTACTGATGACAGCGTGCAGAGGATGGCTGACATTGTCCAAAACGACCAGCAGTTTGTTTAATGTTCTCGTCTCTGCCACTGTCGCTAGTGAATCCAGTTTCATGCCAACCACAGACCCAGCTTGTCCAGCCTAGAGGAGTCTTTCTTTGTCAGGCTACCTCCCCAGCACACCACAGCATGGAAGAGGACACTGGCTAACACAGAGTGATAAAACATCCACAGGAGTTTCTTGCAGATGTTGAATGAGCGCAGTCTGCTCAGAAAGTAGAGCCTGCTCTGACTCTTTCTGTAGATGTGGTCAGTGTTGTTGGCCCAGGTCAGCTTGTCATCCAGCACCAGCCCTCTCTACTGTTCCCTCCTCTGAGCTGCTCTTGGCTTTTTGGCCTGTGGTGGTTCTCACTCCATCCCAGGCCTCTCTCATGTTGTCTTCTTGCAGCTTCTGCTCCACCTTCCTCCTATAGTTCTCTTTCACCTCCCTTAGACACACATCCACATTTAAAAGAAACAATATATGAGCTGGTCATGTTCTTCCATTGCTCCATGATCCAGTTCTGATACTCGTGTGCCCAAGAGCTTTCGGCAGTGGACAAAGTGACTGTTTCAGAGGTTTGTACTATAGCATCTCTTCAGGTGGTTCAGCCCAGACAGCCTATACCTCACTCGCCACATGCATTGCTGCGTACCCTTGACTAACCTTTGGTGGGAATTAAGCACTGAATACCGGGGACACCCTACAAAACATTTGCTGTTACTTAGTGATATAGCAATTACAATTTGGCCCTTGTCACAATTTTGGCCCAAAGATACTTACCAATTTTTCCTGGTTCCAATACATCAGCTTAAATAAGTGGCAGTTCGCTGCCTAATATATTTTACCCCACCCTGTCTGTGTACACATGTATATGTGTGCATGTGTATATATATACTGCTTTCCACATTTTAACAATTTCAGTGAGTCAAGGAATAAACTGAAAAGTACCAGGTTGGGGAAAGACTGATGTACACATTTGAATCAAGTGCATTCAATGCATCACTTTTCTCAGTGCAGTAAACTGTCCTACTTTTAGGTGAGATCCATTTTTGCATTAATTATTTGAGGTTGCCATTAATTTAAAGTCTTGTATGTTTGTATGTTTAATTGTATGGGTTGTTTTTTTTTTCAATTTACCTGGTTCAAATGTTATTACTCCTGACTGCCTTTCTGTTGATACATTATTTGTAATTGGATTTTAACTAATCCATAGTTGTGGATTGTGTTCAGTTTAAAAGGATGCTGAACCGAGAGCTGACCCAACTGTCAGAGACGAGCCGCTCAGGAAACCAAGTGTCCGAGTTCATAGCAAGCACATTTTTAGGTGAGTCTCAACATGACTTGAACCGATCAAAGGTCTGTTCCTGTTGTATTAAAATAATTAATAATTTGCAGCTGGGGTGTATTTTTTTAAATACAATTTAAAAGCTACTCAAGTGTGCAAAATGCAGTTGTTATAGAGCGTAATGTCCATAAAAATATAGGCAGAATTAAAGGAATAGTTCAGTTTTTTAAAAAATGAATGCAACTAACAGTAAATTAATACAAAGGCCAGTTGCCTGTTGCTTATGATGCTAAGGTACCCACCTTCCTGTCTCACCTATCTGCAGATAATTCCTGCTTCAATTATGTCTTAACTGTTTATAATGTTACTAGCAGTTTAGAAGCATATCATATGGTACAGAGAAGTACTTTTACAGGATGGAAACATACCACAACACATTGTCTGTTGTTGCCATGGGGACTGTAATATTTTCATCTGGCTGCATGTGTGTCAGTGCGTGTTTAAGTAATATTGTGATAGAGGTGAGCCGTGCTGAAAAGAGAGCATCCATACATTATAAAAACCCATGTTTTAATGTTTTCATATTGACTGAATAAGAAATCTGTGACACTGGGTTATAAGAATAAGAACATACCTGAGACTGGTGAGAGACATCCTACTGCTAAATGTCTGGCTATTTAAATTTTCATTACTACTTTTTATGATGTTTGATATTTATTTCAGTTTTACATGTTTAGAAAACCATAGCCTTTTACACTGTGTGAACATTTTATGACAAATGACCAAATAGAAATTGTCCAAAATTATTTGGATTAAAATAAAGTTCCAACATTAACATACACTGAAGTTAACTGAAGCTATTATTTCTCCCTCCCCATATGAATTACTATTTAAGTTTCTAACTGTGACAATGTGTTCATGTACCACCGTCATCATTGTTAATGATTGTGTTACAGAGAAACAACATGACGTGGAGATCCTGTCTCCGCTGCCGAAAGAGAAGGAGAAGAAACGACGGCCCATGTCTCAGATCAGTGGCGTGAAGAAACTGACGCACAGCCCCAGCCTGGCCCCTAGCTGCATTCCTCGCTTTGGGGTCAGCACAGAGCACGAGAGCCTCCTGGCCAAGGTCAGTCAACCTGCTCGTTCTCCTGTCACAACCCACAAGACCAAGTATTGATGTTCTTAGGTACATAATTATACAATTAACCCCACCTGCAGCTGATCAGTCAAGACATGTTAGCAGTCCAGACTTTGTTTCTTTATTTTAGCACTGTAGCTGAGACTAACACTAGAAGTCACTAGTCACCCAAATCTTTTCCATGAAGCCATCCCAAAACATCTTTCAAATGCTCAGACCACATCCAGCTCTGCATTATGGTGCAGTCAATGTTCCGCCTCTGAATTGGTAATCAGTTTATGTGACCATGATCATTATAAATACAGGGGAATCTCGGGAATCCCTTATTAATTGGCTGGAATGGTGAAGCTTTGTTCATTTTTATAGCTCACATTCAAATCTGTGCTGTTTTAATGAAAATCCATATGTAGTTTGAGCTGGTTGAGAGATGTTTTGAGGATGTAATTAGGAAAATATTTGGATAACTTCTGGTGTTTAGTAACTACATGTTACTCCACTTCTACACTAAAAAAGCAAAATTATATAAGAACAATGTTTCAGCTGATCAACTACAAACATTCCTTGAAAGACTATACTGATAACAAAAACATCAAATTGTGGCAGTTTTCCTCTTTCCCCACAGGTGGCTAATATAGCTGACAAACAATTTGGGCTATATAATGGATGCTCCTATTTTGTATATTGGTACCTATTTTTATAGATTACAATAAACCATACTGTATCAGCAGCTACATAAGCAAGACCATTTGAGATTAATTAAAGACAATATATGCAGTTTGCATATGGATAATTGGAGACATATAAGCTTCTTTTCTTCTTAGCTTTTAGCCTCTGTGTAAAACTAAGATAGCAAACTTGACTGACTACATTTGGGGTTTGGGTAAAATTGTGCAAATTAGATGTTCGTGTAAATCAGGCTTTGTGATTCCAGGAAGTCGAAGACATCAATCGATGGGGCCTGGATATCTTTAAAATAGCAGAGCATTCAGGGAATCGGCCACTAACGGTGATTATGTACTCCATTTTTCAGGTATGAAAGGTCATTTGGGTCATCCAGTTAATGTCTACCATTTATTCATTGGTTCATTGCACTATTTATGATAATCTACTGTATGTACAAATGACTTATTTTATACTCAATCTCTTCTCAAGGAACGAGACCTGCTGAAGTCGTTTAAGATCCCAACAGACACCTTCATCACATTCATGATGACTCTAGAGGACCACTACCACGCTGATGTCGCCTACCACAATAACATCCATGCTGCTGATGTAGTGCAGTCCACCCATGTGCTGCTTTCTTCCCCTGCTCTAGAGGTGACTTGCTGTTTAATCAAGCTGAGGGGATGGGGTTGGGATTTCAGATATGAATAATGACCTCATAAAACTACTCTTCTTTTTTTAGGCCGTCTTCACTGACCTCGAAATCATGGCTGCTCTGTTTGCTAGTGCCATACATGATGTTGATCACCCTGGAGTGTCCAACCAGTTCCTGATAAACACCAGTATGTTTGTTTGTAGTTAATCTAAAATAATTTTGGCAAAATTCTGGGCAGTAAGCAATTATTGTTTTATTTGTAAAAATGTTGTTTGGCTGATTCTTATCCTGTGTTATTTGCACTGTCAAGTACTTCTTCTATAGTTACTAAGGTTGGACAATATATTTTTTGTTAATGATCACAATATTGGCCTTTTCAGTTCTAACACTGCAAAATGCTGCAGTATGCAAATGATCCAGCAAATCAACGACCGTGTTTTTTTACTGTGTGTTGTGAGCTTAAGTGTTTACAAAGCTCAGAGGACTGACTGAACTATAATTAAATTCATGTGTTATGCAAATTCATTCAGATCTCCTTAACCTCCTGTCTGTTCTGCTATATTAGATTCTGAGCTGGCTCTGATGTACAATGATGCATCTGTTTTGGAAAACCACCACCTGGCTGTGGGTTTCAAACTACTACAGGAAGAAAACTGTGACATCTTCCAAAACCTGAGCAAGAAGCAGCGGCAGTCACTGCGCAAGATGGTCATTGACATGGTGAGACACTGATAGGGTCTAACCTGCACAGAAGTAGAAATGCCATAGCTTTCCTATCATTTGACTACTGATCTGTGTAAGGAATGAACAAGCAACTAACTTTACTCTTAATGCAGGTGTTAGCCACAGACATGTCCAAACACATGAATTTCCTGGCAGACCTGAAGACCATGGTTGAGACCAAGAAAGTTACCAGTCTTGGTGTGTTGTTGCTGGACAACTACTCAGATAGAATACAGGTCAGATTTGTGACTTGGGTTTTGTGGATTTTTTTTTTTGCTCATGAAAGACGAATGCTTATGTTTCACCTCTGTGGCTTTAGGTTCTCCAAAACATGGTTCACTGTGCTGACCTTAGCAACCCTACTAAGCCTCTAGAGATCTACAGGCAGTGGACTGACCGCATCATGGTGGAATATTTCACGCAAGGTGATCGAGAGCGAGACAGGGGCATGGAGATCAGCCCCATGTGTGACAAACACACAGCCTCAGTGGAGAAGTCTCAGGTAGAAAGAAACACAACTGCTGGCTTAATTGTCTGTTCAATACATGTGTCAGATACTGAACCGGCTCTGATGTACAACCATATATATATATTAGAGGTGGGCATAGATTAATTTTTTTAACGCCGCTAATCTCATTGGAGAGACCTAGACAAGTTTAAAACGTGCGTGAACCAGACAAGTCACTGAAATATCAAGGTGAAATTCATCATAGCTTGCGTAGTATAGACCCAGCTCCCTGTTACCGGCGTAGTAGGGGTGTCGATTTTACCATTTAATTTTGATCAATTAATCACAGCCAGAACAGCCTGATATCAGCACCAGCGGCCCGCCACACTGGACCAGGCACTCAGACCCAAACTGAGTCTACCAATGACCCACTAACTAACACCCCAACAAAACGGTCTCTGTTGCTGAGTTTATTTTGAGATGCCTTCTATGCTGTACTCCGGAATTGTATTAGTGGGCAATTTTTATGAGTGAAACACATGAGATGCTGAGTAAATGTGAGACTCATTCCCCCCCTTGCTGAAGCATTTTTTATTTTTTCCCTCAGCATTTTAAATCCTATTTTTGATTGCTGTGATCATTACTGCACATTAACAGTGTAAAAACAGTTATTAAATAAAAGAGGCATTGAAAGTCTATTGATTAATCATTTACTCATATGACAAATTTCATTTAAATTTGTAAATACTTTTACAGCAAAATATGTGCGATTAATTTCAATGAATGAGTCAGAAAGCTTGTAATTAATTAGATCATTTTTTTGATCGCATGACACCCCTAATATATGTACATTTATACACATATATATTTACAAGGAATTTTTAATACAGTGAAATTAGCCACAGTGTTGATTCTCCAAACTCACCTGCGTGCTCCACTGTCTGTAGGTGGGCTTCATTGACTATATTGTGCATCCTCTGTGGGAGACGTGGGCTGATCTGGTGCACCCTGACGCTCAGGACATTCTGGATACGCTGGAGGATAACAGGGAGTGGTACCAGAGCATGATCCCCCACAGTCCTTCACCCACCCCCGAGGAGCAGGACTCACAGGGCGTTGGCAGCGGCTCCCTGGGTACTGGAGGAGCTGGAGGTGAAAAGTTCCAGTTTGAGCTAACACTGGAGGAGGAGGGCGAGTCAGATGCCGAAAGCCCACCAGCATCAGAAAGCTCCAGAAACCCAATGGACAGTATTCACCAAGCCCCATCGCCACATCCCAGCCATACACTCGGCCTGGCTGCCATGTCTGTGCGAAGCCCATGCCACAGGACGTTATCTCCTGACACTGTAGACAGGGATGACAACAGAGAACTCGACTGAGAGACAAAGAGCTAAAGTAGATAGGCACGTAGCATGACCTGAAACCAGCATTGCTTTCCTAACGTGTCTCCAAAATCACACGCTCCAAATCTGTGATGGGCCGAACATGGCTATGGCTGCCTCCCAGTGAACAACACATACCACACCAAGGACAACTCCTCATTTTAATTTCTCCTTTATAACTAGTTAATAGTTAGACACATTTTTTTTTCCTGCCAAATAAGCCTTTTAGTCCTGGTTCGTATCTAGGACACAGGCCACTTGACCATGCTGAGACTGAGTGACTGATGTCGCATCTAAAAATGAACCAGCCTCTTTATGGTCTACTGACAAAAGCAAGGAGTCCTTCTAAGAAAGAGAGTCTTCCTTCAAGTGATGCACATGGCGTCTATAGAGGAAAGTCCATGTAGTATTTATGGTAACCTTACAGGGTCTAGGATCTTTTGCACCATATGGCTAGTTTAGGGTATTAAGGATATTCATGTATCTTGTGAATAATTAATTTAGCACTCATTTGTACTTTCAATATTTTTAGCCGCTTGGAAATGATCAGACGAATGAGCAATGACACTCATACCAAATATGAAATTGAAAAGAGACAAAATTATGACACTAATAACCTCAGGATATGAATAACGATTACATTTAATGTAGCAAGGTACCCCTGTGTGTTACCGAGTGTGATTTTGGTCAAAAAGACAACTTTTGGTTTGTACACTGTAAATTTTACAAATGTCATGCATGAATACTTAACTAGAGAAATTGTGAAATTCATTCTGTTTGAAATAAGTCAACCAGAGATGTTAAATGTCGACACACATGGTCACTGATCTTATAGAGTGATCTTAGCCTGCATTAGAGAGTGTAGAGTATCAGAGGTGCTGGTTGAGATATGTAATTTAATTTATTTATTTATTTATTTTGGTTGAAAATGTTCAAGGTGTGTAAAGGTAAAATGTCAGTCCTGGACAAGCCATTTTTACAGTTACCTTGTAATAATCTACTAACTTTGGCCTTTAAGTTATAATAATGCAGAATCCACAAATAGCAACTTTAAAATTTTAAATGATTCTTTAAAGAGATTTTTTTTATTTTTCACCATGATATATTCTGCATTCACAGGTGGATTTTACTGTAAATAGTTCTGTAATTTAATGATTAATGTTATTTTAGTTTTGTCAGCTGAATCTTGTAAACAGATTCTGCTGTTTGAACAGACCTAAAGTTTTGGTAAGTGAAGCTTCATTTTGAACTTTTGTTCTGATTAGGGTTCCTCTCCAATGTTAAGTCATACTGGTTTCATTGTTAGAGCAGGCTTTGACTGTTCATCAAACGATCTGAAAGCAGAGTGGCCAGGATTGGTCTAAATGCATTTTTGTTGGCATGCAATGAACATTTTCACCCCCGACAGTGTCCTCTGATATCACTTTGTACCCTCTGATGCAGTGACTCGTGCAGCACTGTATGTGGAATTAGGCCCTCCTGCTCTAAGAGCCTTCACACTCACTGACCCATGGATACCTTTTTGTTGGGTATGGATGGGATAAATATCCAGGGGTACCAGTATGTGTCATTTTCTGAACTCACTCACCACTTACACTCATGTTTGTGTACTTTGTTTTTTTATTGTTTGACCTAATTTTGCAGTTTTAACAAGATCAGAATACATATACACTGAAGAAAGTAATGGACTGGATTTACTGATTGAAGTGCATTTGTCAATTCCACATGAATAAAATATATTTTAGCCTTTTAGTTTACTTGTGGCAATACATATTTTTTAGTTATGTGGAAATGATGTACAAATGTCACAATCAAATAAATTCAGTACATGACTTCATCAATATATTTCAGAATATTATTGATCATTTACAAACTGCCTCTGCTTAGTGTCGGCCTCAGTTAAGTGTTGTCACATGGTGGGTGTTTGATTTTGATCTGAGACACCAGTTTGTATGTTTTTCTCGATATTCTTGGACTACTCTAGGAATCTGGACCACAGCGCTTTCCAAAAGGGCTAGAGACAAACCAGGATGTAAGGAAAGACAGCTGACTGAATGCCTCTCCCTGCTGTCCAATGATATTGCCACTTTAAGTTTGTTTTTTTCATTGAGTTTAGTCTGTTCACTAACTGCACACAAAAGTAGGTACGGATAAATATTTTGGACGGACAGACTGATTCCATCGATTGGCTCCAAGCCTGAACAGAAAGTACAAAGAAACAAAAACAGCAAACATTATGTGTAGAAGGTCTGAAAATTGTTGTCCTGTTGAAACGTCGTTGTTGCTTTCTATACTGTATATTGACTGCGTTTTATTTTTTTATCAAGAAAATCATTGGCCTGCATTCCTGATGCTTCTCAGAGTAAGATTGCTGATGTAGGATCAGTTCTTGTCTGTATTTTCATCATAAATAAGAGAGAAATCAGGTCCCAGATCAGCTGTCTTGCTCTGAGAGGCTTTGTGAATGCAGCCTTTCTATTTTAAACCCAGGAAACACTAAACAGAATAATGATCATTTCACTACTGTTGTTCTCTCAGATAAGACATAATTCAGTGAGGTCCCTGGGCACACAGCCTTAAACCTGCACAGTGGGAGAGAGCTTCAGTGCCATAAGGATTCAGTTGGCTACGGTCATAACGTACCTTATGAAACAGCACATAGGCTGCGCAATATCTCTAGTATGTCTCTCATGTTGTTTTTTTCTGTCTTTGCATCTTTACTGATGTGCCAAGCGTGCTCTTTGTTCCTTGTGCTGATAACAGCAAACCAAGGCCTATTCCTGTTCTGCTCATCTGTGGAGGAAATTGTGCCTTTTGATCCGAAGAGCCTGACTGCTCTTTCAGATAAAGGTGTTTTGTCACTCCTGTGCGTGTCTATGTGTAACTCTTCGTTTGCCACTTTTCAAAGCCAAAACCTCCAGGTTAATTCAGGTTGCTCTCTAGAAACCAGTGTCAATAAAATTATTCAGAAAGCTGTCCGTGTCTGTGGTTTCGTAAATAGCAATGGGTGAAGCATTTTTGCATGAGATGCATATGAAATATAACTTTTAGTCCAAAGTTTGTTAATCCAGAAAGTACAAATCATAATATGAGTAAAAAATCTATGTTAATGTAATCCTAAAGTTATCACCAGTAAGAAGTCATTGCTTTCCCCAGTTTAATATTATGTTTAAACTTACCTTTAACCCTGGTTTAAAAAAAGCAACTTGTACTTGTTTTTTATTATTATTATTATTATTATTATTATTATTATTATTATTATTAAATAATGAAAACAATATAGTGGCTCAGTATGTAGCACTGCTGTCTCACATTCCCTGTGTCCATGTGAGGTTTAACCAGGTACTCCAATTTCCTCCCACACTCCAAAGACATGCATGTCAGGCAGACTGGAGATGCTAAATTGTCTCTAAATGTGAATGTGTGTGTTTCTGCCCTTGGATGGACTGGAGACCTGTCCAAGGTGTTTCCCTGAATTTCGCCCTTTGAGTGCTGGGAGAGACTTCAGCATACCCTGGGTATAGATAAGCAGTTCAGATGAATGAACTGAAGGATGCAAGAATCGTCCTTGCATTAAAAATAAATTGGTAAATTTATATGTATGTATGTATGTATGTATGTATGTATATTGATAAGCCACAACATTTAATCCACAAACACCTGAAGTGAGTAACACTTATTATCTATTTACAGTGACACCCATCAAGAAATATATTTGCAGCACATAAATAGTCAATTCTTGAACAAAAAATAGGCTAGCTGCAGAAAAGGACTCATTTAAGATCAATGACTGGGTCAGAGCATCTCGAAAATGCAGGTCTTGTTGGGTATTCCTTTTATGCAGTGGTTAGTACCAACCAAAATGCTCCATAGAGGGACAAGCAGAGAACTGCCCAAACCTGACTGGTGCTTGGCTTGTGGGGAACAAAGGCTGGTCTTCGATACCACAAAAAAGCCACTGTAGCACAAATTGCTAGGAAAAATGTTCATGCTGGATGGGACAGAAAGGTTTCAGAACACACTGTGCATCACAGCTTGTTGTGGATGGTGCTCCATAGCTGCAGACCGATCAGAGTACCCATGCTGACTCCTGTCCATCTCACCTACAGTGAACATTGGGTCTCAGAACTCGACCATAAAGCAGTGGAAGGCGGCCTGGTCTAATAATCACCATGGAGGCATCTCACAAGTTACAGAACTTACAAGATCTGCTGCTAACGTTGTGGTGCCACATATCTTAGCTCACTTAGTTCTTGTGGAGCCAATACCTCAACGTTATGGCTGATTGGTACATATATATATATACAGTATATCAGGGTACATCTACCTGGTATATATATATATATACCAGGTAGATGTACCCTGACAGGATCACCATTTAGCCATCTAACGTGGCTTCTACTGAGAAAGTCAGCACTGGGTGGCGCTATATGATCACAAGTCCAACGTTAGTCGTTTTATTAGTCCTTATTAATAAGTTCTTATTTTATCACAGTCATCGATGGAGTTAGGGGAAAATGACAATTAATCAAATTACCTGTAAAAAAAAATACATTAATAAATTGAATTAAACTTTAAATTGTACACACTGACACAAAATCCCGTTGGGTCAGGAATGGACTAAATGCTCAGAATTAATCAGCCTTCGACTCTGCGTATCAAACAGAGCTGTTTCCAAGTCCCTTCCAACCTGGTAATACATGGACGAATAGAAGTCAACAGATGATTTTCTACGACTGTTTTATCTGATAAATTATACACCAGCTCCAGCCGGGTCGCTGCATTATGAATATTTCAGGTCGTTCGAAGAGCCGTGCTTCGCTGTGATTGGCCGGTCTGCATGCCGGTCACTCCCCTCTCTGCATCAAACCCCGCCCTTCGGTCGCGTCACACGCCCGTCAAGTGACGCCAAGCTCTTTCTGCAGGTGCTGGTCGAGGCGCAACGTTGGCGTAATTCACGCGTTAAAACATCTCCAACGGTAAGACAACCCTCTCATATCTCATTTTCTTTGAGTATTTCGCACGGTGGGACATTTGCACGTCCCATGCACAGTTCCTTTTCGAAAAAAGAGAGAATAACCTTCATTTGACATGAAGAGAAGCATCCTACAGCGAGACTGGCCACATCTGCACTGGGGGGGCTTCAGTCCCTTACTGGGCTCGTCGGCAGCTGTCGTTGACCGTGTGCTTGTCTCAGTGTGTGCCTCATGATGGGTGATTCTGTCGTGGACAGAGAATCAGTATGTGGAGAGGTGGCAAACAGGGCAAATGCATTTGCCATATGTTCCTCTGCCTCCTATGTTACATAACAGGGCACCCAGGTTTTAGTGTGCCCTCCCTATTATCTGCAAGAAATAAGCCAAGAAAGCAGTGTCATGTGTGTATATATGGATGTATAAATGTGTGTGTGTGTGTGTGTGTGTGTGTGTGTGTCTGTGTGTGTATTTGTATTTGTGTGTGGTAAGGTTAAGGCATCCTGCCTGCCTGGCCCAGATGAAGATTACGTGGAGCGACCCCCACCGCCATCATCCGCCCTAACAGCTCCATTTTCAAACGCACAGCAAATGCAGTTCCCACTGCAAAAGGCTGTTAAACTGTCTTCCAGCAGGCCTCAGTCATACAGAAGGGTTTAGACATTATACTGTGTGATTGTGTTGCAAAGAGGGTCCGTTTTGTAGATTTTCTCCTGCATATCTATCTGTAGATGTATTTTATGTTCCCTATCCTAAACAGTTCGCTTCTTTTTCATACACTCCTTTTACATGTCTGCATGTTTATTACTGCCATGACCTTAAAGCAGTCTCAGTCTAGCCAATAGGAAGCAGGGAGCTTATTCTCTATACTAAGACACAGATGCAGTAGACATGAGGTTGAAAGGAGGATTCCTCAATGGCAGGTTGTCAGAATGATCCGCAAGCAGAGTTTGAATTGTCCCGCTATATTTGGGGGGTACTGCCTTTTTTAACATAAAAAAAAGTTAAAAACACCGCCCCCCACCTGCATTTTTGGTCTCTTTGGTGGGGTCTTGGTCTTTGAACCATGTCCGCAAGCCCCCCTCTAGATGGTCCACACTTATGCTGGGCATAAATGTGGACTGTTTGGAGGTCCTTGAGGACCACGTTGAGCCCCCATGCTTTGAAGGAATGCTCATTTTTGAGCCTAAGCTCAATATAATGCACCAATTTTCCATTGACTCACTCAGCCTCTGTTGGATTTGCTGTGGCAATTGAACATAAAATGCAAATGCAGCAGATGGAGGTAGAGCTGAAAAAATACAGGAGTATTCCTTCTTTCAATGAAGTATGGCAGTCTACAGCAGATCTCTAAGCACTGTCTAAGTGTCGGGACAAGCATTGCATTGCAGTTTCTTGAGGATAAGAGACCACCCTGGACGATTAACAGTAGAGCACCATGACTGAGCCAGCACTTTCTGAAAGCTGTATAACAACACACAAAGTTTTAGGCCTCCATTTTCAATTCCGAGGACTAGATTTGATTTGACTTTTGAATTTGATGTATTTTGGCACTGTCATAGTTCCACAGAGCGCACATGAATGATTTGTCTCCAAAAATACAGACGTTCTATTTCACAACTATGACTGAAAACATGATTTTCTGCCAAACAGTGATATTGTAAACTGAGCTATAAACAATCAGTAGGAAGCACCCAGATGCCCAATTTTGAGCATTGAAATTGGTTTCCACAAAAGATAGCAAACAAGAGAAGGTAGAGGGGTCTCAGACAAAGTTTCCAGTTGTTGTTTTTTTCCATGTGTTCACTTTTGTACTCAAATTTATAAAAAATAAAGATTTTGTTTAGTAGCCACTAAACAAAATCTTTCGTAGTCCAGGCTTCTTGTCCTGAACCCCTCTTTTGCCAAATGCACTACGACACTAAAGATCCTCATCCCTGAAGGAATAGTGTTTCTCTGCAGCAGCGTTTTGTGTCACTGATAAAGGCGCTGGCTCCACATTGTGTGTGCCTAGAAGTGAGGTTCTATTTTTAGGGTGTTCAGGCCCTCTGTTATCTGGAGAAATGTTGAAATCTGAAGCACTCCAGGATGCCTTTGTGCTGTGCAGGCCTATTTGACATACCAGCACATAGTACGCTGGCTTCTTGAGTCATTTTGCCACAGTGTTTGAGAGTGGGAGATTATATAAGCTTTGTTTGCAGTGACAATTCATTGCAAGATTGATGATGATGTTCTTTGATTATGACAATCATCTGGACTGTCAAAACAAAGACCATTTTTATCTGGAGCAATATAGCCTTCATTGCATTATGGGTTGAGGTGTGTCCTACTTAACCTGTAGACACCCTGTCAGATTCGGAATGAGCACAGCGTCCTGCTCCACTTTGCTTTAACTCCACTTGATGATCAGGTTTCTTTGAAATCCAATAGCATACTCTACTGACTCACAGCATCCATGTGTCCAGCAGCCATAGGATTCTGAAATGTCTGCACGTCATGTCATTAGGGTATGTCTAGCTAGCAGTCCCAGTATTTACTAGTCTTTTGGTGAGACTGTAGGAGTGAA